>LD688974.1:5267009-5292050 GCA_003118335.3 Papilio memnon | reverse complement strand
CAAGGAAGCAAGATTGTCAATGTCAAAGACCTTAGTTGTCATTTGTGCATTTGAATTTTAACATTTGACAAAAGTTATTTAATTATATTAAAGTTTTTATAATTTCAGGCGGATGAAGCCGCATAGGAAAAGCTAGTTAAACAAATAAATGCGAAATATAATCAATAAACTCATATTTCAAAATCAACACGCTATTAAATTCTCAATTTCCGAAGCGCAACGATTACAAATGGGGTGTGTGTACTATCGTTCGATTTCCGACATAATTTTAGCTATGTACACCATTGATATTATTTCGCACAACGTTAAAAAAACTCTTTGTAACTATTGCACTATCATTTAACTACTTTATAGGTATCAGAATACTAACCACCACCACACTCAAAAAGTTTAAGAATACTAACCACCATACTCAGAGAAGTTTAATGTCCCTTAGTACACATTTATTATGAGGAATCTATATTAAGTAACTGTTTAAATAACCCAACGACTTGATGATATTAAGAATCTGTGTATCGAAGTACCATTTTCTGGAAGCAATTTTAAGAAGCGCCGGGTTCTAAATAAAATGAAGATGAAATATCTAATTTGTACATCATGAAAATTTCTCTTACATCGAGAAAAAATGGAACGTAATTTTATCTCGACGAAATAAGCGTGAAATTGTGATCGAGGAGACACCTTTAAAAATCTCAGGAGACTATCATTTCTTTAAGATTAATCCGGATTTCGGATTTCGATAAAAGCAACCTGTCACCGCTAATGCGATTGATGGTCGAATTTGATTTGAGCTCGACATCCAGCCCACTCTAAGATCTTATGGAAAGCTTTTAAAAGTTATTGCTCGTATTTTCTTTGTAATATTATGATTTAGAACTTTAATATTAGTATGAAATGCGCCTAATAAGGAAACCATTGTGCGTCTTTAGAAATCTCAATCAAAATGTCCAATCTTCACAGCACCCACTTCTTGACTGTCGTAGAAAAACAGAAATTTAAATGTTAGTAATACTCAGACATCCGTATACCCTTACATCAAATACTCCTAATTTTTTTTAAGAAATACATTGAAATATCTTATATCAGTCATTGTTAAGTTATTCCATATACTTTTAGTTAGATTTTAATTAATTTAAATAAGGTGAAGTGTAGGACATAATTAATAAAATAATATGCTATACGCACTTCAGGTACTCATAAAGAGTTTCAATTGCGAGTGCAATTAATTAATATGAATTATTCATAATGAGTATTTAATGACTGTGTAATTTCCATTTAGCTCTAACAAATATTATTCGGTCGTATTTAATTAATATTTTAAAGCTGCTATTACTGTGTTATTTTAAATAAAATGTTAACCTAAAAGTTAATTTGCTTTATCAGCTGTTTTAACCTATTCAAGTAACAGTCATTTTATAAATCACCCGATTTATAATTAGACTGTAACATATCTGAATAAAATTGTTATGGTGTTCAAATTGAACTGGATTTTTTTACCTAACCTTTTAATTGTAAAGGTAGTCATGAAAGTAAAGCGATTTAACAAAAAATATACTGTTGCAACGTTTGACGCAAGATGCGACTCATATGAATCTATTCAAAGGTATAAGAAAAGACTCAAGAAACAGGTGTACGGCCGGAGACCCTCTAGCATGAATTGTTGCGAATTAAACGATTTATTCAGTTTTTGTATAATCCTCTATTTTCATAACTCTACCACTTTCAAATCGTTTAATAATCGTCGTGTGGCCATACACCACACCTGACACCAATTGTTGCGAATTAAACGATTTATACGTGGACCTAAACTAAAATTACACTGACACGTCTAGTCTCATACTTTATCGTTGACATTTTACTGACATATGAATTATGCCAGTAATTACACCATCCACCGGTACGTGCTAGTCGTTGGCCTACCAGCTACTAGTATGTGTTACCTTAATATCTTTCAATTACATAGGTAAAAATGAAGTTGTTCCATTTTTTTTGTTAAAAAAGCAATACGACATGTAGCTCGAAATTGGATCCCCGTGCAATCGAGATTTCGCTTATAAAGTATCGACACCAAGAAATTGAAGTTTGTTCCGATCGAGAATTGTTTGCAGTCAATGCATATTAATGAGTAGCGCAGTCACAAAGTCACTGTTCAGCCGTGCTATTGGAATTCCGAGATTATACTCTCACCCAAATGAAGATGAGGACTGTTTTGTTAAATGGCTAACTTCGATTTAGCTCGAGTCATCTACTTTTAAACTAAAACTGAGCCGTGTGATGCGCTAGCACTGAATAAAGACTCATTTACCCGATCTTGCCGATTATTACAGGGTTTTTGGGGTTCTCTACATATACAACGATATTCATACAATCCTAGGCCCTATTAGCACGGGCGCTTTTTTATCACGCGTTAAAAAAAACGATGCACATCCATTTACCTATTCATATGGTAGAGTTTTCATAGAGAGACGCTTTTTATGGGCAAACGAAACAAGAGTGGTTTTAATGTGTTCGTATGATCGAAAGCGTTAAAAATGCATCAACGGAGAGCGTTAAAATTGCGCCCGTGCAAATGAGAATCCAAAGTTGGACATGTAATTAATTAAATGACTTGTAAATAATCAAACTTTCTGTCAAACTTATCGTATGTTAAATTGACAATATGACTTCAACGGATGTTTTTGTTTATATTTTAGAAGTTTGATGACTATTTTTATCAAAAATATTTGGTCATTTAACCGGGGATGATGTTTTGAACGTTACGAATGCCCTTTAGAAAAGATTTTTTTTAAAAGCTGACTTTTTGTCGCATATTTTTAATTATTACCAGTATAACTAATAGTAAAAAGATCATTCATGTCGTTTATTCGATAATTACCATAATAAACTATACTATATTATTCACTGTGGTTGTTCGTTTATTTTAAAACCAACAAAACATTGTTTTAGCCAAAATTTTCCACATTAAATACATAAAATTATTTGCTAAAACCTGTTTAAAACAGATTGAAGTTTCGTTTCAGAGGATAACAAATTGGATTTATGTCTGCGGATAGCGTTTATATTTCGTGGGAACAAAATATACGAGAAAAAATGTTATTTCGAATTTTAAAAAAGTAGTAGCAAGTCAGACAGAACTAAATACGAAGCTTTCTTTTTATAACTGAAGCAACATTTATTTATGTATGAATAGCTTTCGGCCGTGACTCCGACTGCATGGAATTAAAGAAATATGTAGGCTATGTGTTCTTCCAGATTATCCTCTACATCTATGTCAAATTTCATCGAGATCCGTTTAGTAGTTTAGGCCATAAACATCCGTCTAAACTTTCGCAATTATAATATAAGTAAGAGTTTGATATCGTTATTAAAAGTAGCACAGTTTTATTTATTTTTAAAATGTTATTTTCAATGGTCAGGATTATTCCAGTTAGTTTTATATTTCTATAAAATTTTAATATGACTGAATAAGATATGGACCGAAGACCAGTCAGAATACATGTAGCTATAAATTTACAAATATTGGAAAACAGTTAGCCCAGAAATACTTGTGCATAGCGAGAGTGAATTATATAGCCGTGTTTGCCACTATCTACGACTATGGAACCCGATAGTTTGCACTCGATGCATATTAATATAGTGTCGAATTGTCATTGTTCTCTATCCTAAACTATTGTAAACTCACTGTCCATTGTTTTAGAGTACAATTTATGTTAGAGAATGTTTTCATGTAGATTAGTTATGCAGTAATTACATAAATTACCAGACAGTTGATACGTAACATTACCTTAGCTACGATTATGTATTGCTTGCAGATATATATAGAATTACATGTTGGATATGATTCGCTTACGGAACTTGTAAAAATTGACGGCATGAATAAGAGCGCGCGCACACCATTGACTAAACGATCGTACAACTGTTTAGTCTTGCTTTGATTCCTAAGCGCACACTTGATTTACTTAACTGTACTGTATTTTGAACTATATGATAATCACCAATTACAATGAGGCCAATTGCTACCAATTGCAATGCATGGCATGTCACGATGTCAAAGTGTGATTAATGGTGATGAACAAAATTAGGGCGCTGCAGTTTTATAATAGGTGCTATAAAAAAGGTGATTACTCCTTCAACACTCCTACTCTTCATTTATTGATCAGTTAATTGTCATCAAATTATTGGCTTCTCCTCATTTTACTATCATACTTCATACTAATATTATAAATGCGAAAGTTTAGATGGGTGGATGTGTAAGAGTTTGTAGCCTAAACGACTGAACGGATTTCGATGAAATTTGGTATAGATGTAGAAGATAGTCTGGAAAAACAAATAGGCTACTTACTTTTGTTTTTCTTTAATTCCACACGGATGGAGTCTTGTGCGAAAGCTAGTAGAAAGTAATGAAGTATATTACTTTTGTTATATTCACGAGGGACACTCGAAAGTTTATACGTGATAGTTAAATATAATGGCACAATAGATTAATGATTGTATTGATAGAGTGTTGGATACACTGCTCTGAAGGGACAAGTATCATCGATCACTATCATTTCCTCTTCCGTTATATTGAAGCCAATATTACGTCTTTGTTTGTAAATGAAATGTATCGTAGTATATTTCTTTGAATTGATGTTGCCCTTTATTAACATGTTATGCGACGAGACAATGGGGACGTAAACCAGAAAGTGTTAAGAATGAATGTGGATGGCTACAAAGGAAGAGGAAGACCGAAGAAAGTGTGGATGGATTGTGTGAAAGTAGATATGATTAAGAAGGGAGTGGATTCAGATATGACGGCTGATAGAAATGTATGGAAGAGTAGCACATTGACGTTGACCACCTCGGTGTTCACGCCGCTCGTTTGCCCCCTTTTATAATAAAAAAAAACATACTGTGCCGACCCTCCGTAAGGGATAAGGGCAAGTTAATGATGAAGATGTTGCCCTTTATTGTGATCTGTCATTTTTAGAGCGCGAACAACTTTGACAACGATCACACCAATGTTTAGACGCGCTTTGTTCTAATGAGCTTGAGTTGTGTTTTAAATAGTTTAATTGGCTGCGAAACAATCGACAATCGCACAACAGTCGTGCGATAGTTTAGTCAAAGATGTGCTCCCACACTTAATATTCATAAACAGACAACACAAGAAAAATGTCGTTAATAAGTGTGCGAAGTTGAGTAGGAACTAGGGCCGAGTCTAAGTACATCCAAGAAACTAAATTTTAAAACAAATTTTTAAATTCCTTTGAAATAAAATAAAAATGCTTGCGATGTGTTTTCATGAAAATTTTGCAAGCGAAATACTAAATGCACTGGCTAATGCGAAAACATCAAGTAATTTGCATTTTCTTGAAGCACTTTAAGGAATTAGAAGTACTGTATAAACTGCTTGCCTTGAGCTTGTTTCTGTCTGTAATTTAATTAAAACCGAAAACATAATTCGCTGGATATACGTCTGCCGGAGTCACGGATAAAAGATTACGTGGGTCTTTTTTCTTTTAATCTTCATTTAGAAATAAAAGTATGGACAAAGAAGTGACCATTATTTTATACTCTTTAAATATAGCATTTAAATTTAATTAAAAATTGACTACATTACTGCTGTAGTATTGTTAAATTTTCAGATTGTGAAAAATTGCAAAAGATTATATCTAAGATTTAGTTTTTAAATATGATGTTTGATTAAAAATAGCCAAATTATCAGAAGTCTTCTGTGTACTAAGTCTCGATACATAACCGTTCTCGGAGGCTTGAGGGTCAAGGTCGATTTCTTTCAGATCTTCTTGGTTTCTCGTCAGCCAAGTGGTCGGTGCTCTTCCGGGTTAATTTGACCATTTTATCTTCAGGTCGCCTCTGAACACTCTGGACATACTTAATTACTTTTTTGTACATTAACATATTCCAAACCGACTGTTTAACTCAATTCGAATGGAGGGCACGTAAATAAATCTAAATGTTAGCGGATCCTGCTCTTTGTAGAATTTACGTGAAGTTAATTTAAAATCTAAACCGCATTGATTTGACCCACATTGAATATGTTAAGCTGGAAGAGTCCTTCAGGGTGAATATTAATCAATTGTTTTTTTTTAACTTTGTTCTTTTATTGTAATTACTAGCTTTCGCCCGCAACTCCATCCGCGTGGAATTAAAAAACACAAAAGTAAGTAGCCTATATGTTCTTCCAGACTATCCTCTACACCTATATCAAATTTTATCGAAATCCGTTCAATCGTTTAGGCTACAAACTAACAAACATCTATCTATTCATCCATCCATTGATAAGCCAAATATAGCTACGGGTAGCAAATTATTGAATCTTTTAGTTATACAGAGCATTCCTGAAATGGTTTCTCAAATGTCTATGTTACATGTCTTAAAATATACAACTATTTTATGTTATAAAAATTCTAAGAAAAATATAACTAGATCAATGTTTGAAATAAAAATGTTTTTCCTATTCTATTTTAAATGTTTGGCAATGGCTACTTCGATTTTATTACTATGTACTGAATAAAAGGGTCTCAATTTCACAGATAAAAATAAACATGACTTCGTATTGTTTCCCTTTCAGATATCAACAAAATAAATAGGAACTTCGAACCGAATAGTTACACTTTTTTAGAATATTTTTTTTTGTTTTTTCAATGAAATTTGGCAATTTTAAATTCGTCTAAGAATACAGTAAGCAAATATTTAACAGTTTAAAAGCAGAAAGTACATCTTGCAAGTTATTAATTTTAGGACAACGTACGTATTTGATGTAAAACTAAACATTTTCGTTTTCTAATTGCTTGGTTTCGAAGGGTCGCAACAAATTACTTTTACATCGAATACAAAAGATCCATTATCCACTCAAATTAGTTCCCAAAGGAAATCATTAATATTAATCAACGTTCGGAAGGTTCCGCTTGCGGCTTCAATTTCTAAATATAAACAATGTTCAATAATGATGTAATAGAGAAGAATACTCTTTTTAATTTCGTATTGAATTATAAAAAGGAAAGATTTAACAGTGGTAGAGCCAGTTTTAACATTTTAGCACGAATGGGTCGGCTCGCCCGGTGCAATACCACGACCACACAGAAGATAGGCGTGAAGCGGGAGCAATTCCGTGTACAGTGTGATGAGTGTGGTGCCGGAGGCCTAACTTTAGTCCCTTTTCCTTCCCATCCTTTTTCTCATAAGAATAGGATGGAAAGGTAACGTGGATTTGACGGTGGAGGAGACGCATAGGAAGAAGAAATATGTTCTTTATGTGCGTCTCCTTCTCCGTCGATTAAGGGTAGGCAACGCATCCGTTATCGCGAATGTCTATGGGCAGCGGTCGCTTAGCCATTTTGGCAGAGTCAGGTGGCCGCTTGCTCGTTTGCCACCTTATAATATAAAAAAAAATTATTTAGATAACCATTAATTTCTATAAAGAAATACAAAATACAGAAATGTTCTGTTGTTTATTGTAATGAACTAAAAATAGGCGAAGATTTTCAGAATGAATGTATTCCATTTGGGAGCTTGTGGGCGCAGGTAGTAACTTGTCGTGGAAATTGAAATGCGGCGCGCTCGTATTTCATAACTGCATCACTGTTGCATTCGTTTGTAAACCAAGTCTCTGCACTCAAATTCACATTAATAAAAATGACTTGGAAATTTGTACTTTTGTAAATTTGTTTTCATGCAAACGAATTTCATAATTGAATTTAAGATAGGCTCCAAGTATACTCTGTTAATTAACAGTTAAAATTTGATTGGTATCACTAGATATTTATTTATTCGTTATTTATGGTGTTATGCGACGAGACGATGGGGACATAAACCAGAAAGTGTTAAGAATGTGGATGGCTACAAAGGAAGAGGAAGACCGAAGAAAGTAGGGATGGATTGTGTGAAAGAGCTGATATGCTTAAGAAGGGAGTAGTTTCAGATATGACGGCTGATAGAAATGTATGGAAGAGTAGCACATACTGTCCCGACCCTCCGTAAGGGATAAATAAGGGCAAGTTGATGATGATGATCACTAGATATTTATTTTAAATGTCAAAACGTTAAGTTCTTAATATTTCCCTTATTTTAAAGGTTAATAACAAAGATAAGATACAAATTAACCCCTATATCCCTTGTCATCACGCGTGAACATGGATCGATGTGGCTAATTATTTTTGTTGTGTTTTTTATAGAACGCAGTCTGGAAACCTACTTGTTTTTTTTTAATTACGCGCGGATAAAGTTTCGGTCACATAGTTGGTTAAAAATTTTAAGGTATGAAACACACATCAGTAAAACTTTGGAGATTGAGAATATCATCATAATTAAATTGTGCTACTAAAGTATCGTAACTATGTGGGTATCACTGGCTACAAACTGTCTTACAAAACTTTCTTAACCAACTATTTAATTAACGTTATTTCCGAGCTTCAAAACTTTATTACGACGCGATATGAATATTTAAATTTTATCAACTAGCTTCCAAAAAACACGAATCTTAAGTTTTCTTAATTATAAAATAAACTAATTATTATATTTTATAGTTACATTTCGATGAACAAAAAATATTACGATAATCTTATGATACGGAAATCTTTTCACAATTATTGTTGTCCGTGTGACATTAACAAATGCAATAACATGTACCTCATACGTACGGGCGCTTTTTTAACTCTATCGTTCATAAGAACGCTATAAAATCACCCTTGTTTTGTTCTTCCAGCGCTCAAAATACAACAATGGGCGATAAAAACCGTCGCGCTTTAAAAACGCTGCCGCATAAACTGATATACATTGAAATAAATTTGTTCTATTTCAACGAGCGTCATAAAAACGCCTGTGTGTATTGGGGCTTAGAGGGATTTAGTTTTTTTTTAAAGAAGGCTACAAAATCACATTTTTATATTGTTAAAGACTATAATTATAAATCAAATTACAATGATCATTAGCCGAACCTTTGATGAAAAAGAGGACTTTATGTTGTGTTTGACCCGAATACAAGAGATTTATGGTATGTGACAGGAATACGTGGAGTTTGAGTGCGTTCGTATTTACATGTTTATCCGGGAGGAATATTAAATCATCTATCGTGTGATTGTCATTGAAATTCAAATGTGGCCGCGCCATATATCACGACTGTCACTATCATTGTCCCGCAGCCGGAGAGGGTTCCCGCTTCGGAGTTATTTGCAGATATTTCTCAATTTATTATAAATGGATGTGTACACTGAAGTTAGAAAACATGTGCGGCTTATAGCAAGTTTCCCAGCTACATTTAACCATATGTGTAGTGTGTGTGTTTTTAAATAAAAAATAAAAACACTTTTAAATAAAAAAAGAAAAAAAACACTTTATTAATCAAGTCAGTTGCACAATAATCAATGGGGCTCTGCTTCCTGTGCTAGGTGTATTCTGTACCTAGATTAAGAGGAGGCAGGGCCTTCTCTTAATTTAGGCACAGAATTATATATGTGATCATATACTCGTATGTACATACAAGTGTTTGGGCATGTGATTATGAGTGAATGTGTTTATATGTATGAGATTAATGTGTGTGTGTGTGTGGTATATTAAGAAATCTTATAGTGAAAGAGTCCGAATTACGTAACTTGAGTTTAACTCTGTTGAAACTAATGTCAACCTATCAGTTATGAATAATAACAATAAAATAAATAAAAACTTCAGTAACCCAGCATTGTGATAGTCGTGAAGTCAGTTTATTGTCTACACACTCGTATTGATACGATCGTCTGGCGAGTTCACTTTTGTATAAAAAATCGCAGTTGCACTGAACTAATACATTTTTATTAAATACTAGCAGTTGCTCGCGACTTCGCCCGCGTGTAATTAAAAAATATAGCCTATGTTACTCACAGATAAATTACCTTTCTAACGGTGAAAGAATTTTTTAAATCGGCCCAGTAGTTTTAGAGTTATTTCAATACATACAAAAATACAAATCTTTCCTCTTTATAATATTAGTATAGATATAGATTGGCAGATGTTTGTTGTGTTAGGAATGGTTTACGACAATAGTCAATTGTCGGGATTCGAAACCTCGACCACGTTTGCGGGTATCCGTACCCTAAACTATTATGCTTCTAAATTGAATAAACGATTTTTTACTGTGTAATTTATAAAAACAAACATCTGTCTTTCACAATAAGTGTCACAGAGTAGCATGGTACACGTTACCAGGATCGTGGCCAATGTGTATGCTACCTTTACTGCTGATGTGCTTTTACAGGATTGAAAAGGGTTACACGTGTCAAGAGAGATACTGTTCATCATTGTTGTATGTTTGTTAAGCTGACAAAAAGCATTTTTAAATTTTATAAAAATAGCGAAACGACTCTTTTAGATGTTAACAAAATAAATACAGCCAATTAAAATTGTTGATTGTGCATTTAACAACTTGGTTAAAATGCCTTTTATAAACAGAGTTATCAATAACGTATTGTTTAAGTTTTTATTTAACTAATCAATTGATGAGTTAAGTTAATGACTGTGGAGATTGTGAAGATAAATCGAACCTGCAGTATTGAACGGCCATTTGCAGAACTATTAGTCAAGATTACTGTTCTTTTTAATTTTAAAATACTTCTTTAGAACTACTTATATTTTAAATTTAAAAGAACATTCCCTAGAGTCCTGTATGCAGTTGTCGACAGAATTTCTGTTATGAAGTAATAATATGTGTCCATGGAAAATACGCGCTCGCTGTGAAGTTACGGATAATCTATCCTTTATAACTAACGATCGACATATGTAAAAAAACATATGAGTATCTAATGAGATAAATAGGATTACAAATGTAATCTATACTAATATAATAAAGCGTAAACACACACTTCTTTGTTGCCTAAGATGCCAGCAATCACAGCATATTTTTGAATAATTCTTTTTTTAATAAAAAGCCCCACATTTACGTCACGCTTTAGGCTATATATTTTTACGCCATTAAACTTAGGGGGTAAATATTTTGAAAAAAACCCTAATGTGGGAAAGAGATCATAAGTTGCTGCCAACATCAAGGAAGCAAGGTTGACATAGTTTGTCATCATGTCATGTCATATTGACATTTGCAATTGATAATTTGACAAATGTAAACAATGAAATATTCATTTTTATAATTTCACGCGGATTAAGCCGCAAGGGAACAGCTAGTCGAATTATAAAACTAAAGAATAACACAATGAACGTCTGAGCTTTATTATTGTTTACACAACAAATTATAGTTCCAAACAATCGCTAGCGTTAGTGTTAATAAAATACAAGCAAAACCAAATTCCATGTATTAACGCTGAGATAGCGTTCGCAAACAAACTCAGTAATATTCTCGGTATCTTCAACTCTTAAAGTAAACATCATATGAGCAATGTTGTACGCTTTCGGTAATCAAAATTTCATTTAGTCTAGATACGTATGTAAAATGTTGCCAAACAATATTGTGCTGAATATATGAATAAATTTTAGGTATGGACGAATTCAATGTGAAATTGTATTGACAAGTCACTGGCTGAAAATGTCATTTATTGTCTTTGGATTTATTTACTAAAGTAGTGTTCATTAGAGTTATAAAGTTAAAATTGTTTAGAAAGGTTACCACTTCTCTAAATCTATAGCAAAATATTATCTCAGTTTTTTTAATGGACGAGAACGGACTTCGCCCGCGAGTAATAAAGAATTAAATTAAGTTGCCTATATGTTGTAGACAGTTTTCTACATCTATACCAAATTTTTTCCAGATCTATTCAGCCGTTTTGGATACCTTCTAAAATTCAAGACAATCCCTAAATCTAACAAAACTGTCGCATTTATATTATTACTAAGATTATTTTATAAGCTTTATTAATAGTAATACAAGACAGTTTTATTACAAAATTTCTAAGTAAATCCTAGATCACAATAAAACAAAAAATATCGTTTAGACATTCTAAGTTAAAGTTGCGAAGTCAACAAGAGAACTTAGATACGTTTCAGGCAGGTCGAGCAAATAGAGAAGTCAAATAGAAGTTTGAACTGAACGCAAAGGTAACTTGCCTTCAACTTTGAACTGAACAACTATTTGAAATAGTGCTGTGAAATTACGAATAGGAACAAATATTTCTATACCTAACGTAAACTCTCATCAAAGTATGTTAAATAAAATAATTAATTATAATTATTAAAATTGTTATTTTATCTTCATATTCAGTCCCACCGAGGACTAACTTTACCTCAGAAATGACTAAACTCTAGTTAACCACGAACGCTCCATTGGTTATTTTTTCTACGAATTCTAAAACATACTATAATTCATCATGAATTCTGCAATATCAATTTACAATGTTCAGTGGAAATTTTACATGGCAACGCATCAGACAAAGCCTTACATTTCCTTTCTATAAGCGACTAGAAATTCCGTTGTCAGACAATGCCTTTATTCACTATCTGCATTAATATTCACCAGTTTCAATAGGAAAGAGAATCTACCTAGTTGAGGTATTTTCATGTAAATTTTACTGTTTCAGGAAAATTAAATGAACGTTTTCAGTTTTTTCAGGAGTTCCAGAATTGAAGATTCTTCACAACTAAGTAACTTGTAGATTTAGATTTTCTTATTAAAATTATTTAGATACAAATAAAAGTAACCAACAAAATTCAATCTTTAGGCTAAATCTACATTTCCTGGACGAAGTTATTTAAAAGAACTAACACTTCATAGAGAAAATATCAACTTGATACTTACATATTGAGAAAATAAAGTAGATTTCAATTTAATTTAAATAAAATGCTGTGGTAACGTAACAATCTCGCCATCATTCAGAATTCTGAATATTATTCTTGACTTAAACGTCAAACATATTCAAAATTACACTTCACATTAACTTCTCGACCATCAGAGACCAGACGTTAATTTCCTTCTGACTTGCATTCAAGCAGTTACAAAGTGAACTTGAGAACTTATTCACGGTTCAGGTGAAATCAGCAAATAAAACTTTCCTTGGAACATTGTCTACATCTCAAACTTTGATCTATGAAGTTGTACCGTGGCATTAATATGGGCAAAGGTCTGATATTTAACTTCCAGAGAGCTTTTCTTACTTTCCTTATAATTTATTATTACGAGTATAAAACTTTTCAAAGTACGTAAAGATAGATGTTTGGTTGAACCGTTGAACTTAAAAGCTTTGTGCAGTAATATTATAAATCCCGATGTAGGATTTTTTTCTATAATTCAAATGACAAAATATTTATATAACACCTTTGAATGTAATGTCCTTAGTCTGTAAAAGTTAATCTTTCACATCCCCAGTAGATAATAAAGTTCAAAACAACTGTTTTTTTATAGTATAAGTTGACAAAAGAGCAAATGGATACCGGGATTCGTCAAAATACCAAACCGACAGCTGCCCATAAACATCCGCATACAGAAAGAGGATATTTCCCCTTCCTATGTGTCCTATCACAATACCACTTACCTTCCTTGTTCGAAAATGATGGATTAGTAAAAAGGACTAAAATTAGGCCTCCAACACAAATTGTGTTAGAAATTGGGTTAACATTAAAGTTTCAGCCTTAGGAATAGTATATATTTACATAAAATAGCATTGCAGAGCTCGATTTACCTTATTTCCGTTAACTGATGAATATTAATGCAACTGCACAAAAGCGATGTCAAACTACTGAACTTAATTCGAAGCTAGCTAAATAATTGTTTAGCTAACAGTAACTATTATTTGTAACAGATAAACAATAAGAAATAGACTTATAATGGAACTGTGGATAGAACGTTACTTGTTTATATAATAGCTAACTTTTGCGCGCGACTTCGTCCGATTAGAAATAAACAAAAATTCTAAATATCAATAAGATAAGGTGTGATGATGTAATTTTCTGGTGATAAAAAAAGTCTTTGAAAGGTCCAGGTGTATTTTAATTTAATATTTGCATGCCAATAAATTCCATCAGTAGGCAGAAAAAAAAACAAATTCTCTTAATAATATGTTATTATAGTATATTAGTAAGACATTTTTTTTAAATTATTAAGTATCTAGAATCAATACAAACAAATCTAATGATTTTCTGTTATTCTTGTAACCATAAAAGTGCTATTTTAAACTTCACGAATGCTACGGTAAATTTAAAAACTCTGTACTTTAGCCGAATTCAAATTAAAGGTCGTAAGTCATGTCTATCACTCGGTTTTCCACCGCTCTCTGTAGCCTGCACTTAGCTGTATCCATAGATTTGGTGTACCGTGCCTCTGCAGCGAGGAAAATTGTCACACGGGCCATAAATTGTTGCACGCAAAATAGACGTAGAATCGATGTGAAAACAAAACCCAGGTTATTTGGATTCGACCTAAACCGATTGCAATACAATGGACACATTAGTTCCAGAAGTTATTACAAGGAACCTTTTTAAAGAAAACTTTATAACGACAAAAAATAAATGAAGGAAAGGACTTAAAACGATAACAAAATAGTGCATTAAATGGTAACTATTGTTCAACTTGTGCTAAATTAAATCTATACTAATATAATAAAGCGTAAATACACACTACTTCGTGGTGATGTCAGCAAACACAGCATATTTTTTTAATAATTCTTTCTTTAATAAAAAACCCTACACTTACGACACGCTTTAGGCTATATATTTTCACGCTATTAAACTTAGGGGGGTAAATAAATTGGAAAAAACCTTAATGTGGGAAAGGGACCATAAACTACAAGCTGCCAATATCAAGGAAGTAAGATTGCCATGGTACAGCAATTGTTATCGAATGTCAAAGGCCTTCGTTGTCATTTGTGCATTTGAATTTTGACATTTGCAATTGAGAGTTCGATAAATGTAAACAATAAAATATTTTTTTTATAATTTCATGCGGATGAAGCCGTACGGGAACAGCTAGTCATAAAATAAAGGTAGAAAAAAGGACCAAAAATAAGTAGCGCATATTACAATTAAACTAAATTATACGAGTACAGTGTAATAAAAAGTGGATTATGAATATGACAGTGCACGTTTTACGTTAGCTGAATTTTAAGTATCATTACGAGTTAAGCAAGGGAGTTTAGATATGCAAGTTTATATAATTTTAAAAATTCACAGAACTTATGAAATTTTCTTTAAAAATAAAAGTAGAAGATCCTATTAAATACTTCAGGCGTACAAATGTAAAACCGAGTTATCCACTACTGGACAATTCCATTAGTCGATAACTCGGTTTTACATTTGTAATGCCAAAGGTTTCCTATCACGTAAACAATAGCGCCCGCATGCGAGAACCAATTTCATAAGTCGTTAGAGCCCGTATGCGTTGGGCGATAGTTCTTACTATCCTTACCGATTACCTCGTTAACTGAGTTCCTTCAAGATTCTTGCTTTACATCGACCGATTATTTTCATTAGGCGTTAGCCCGTAAGCGGGACTCCCCGCATGCTATATAACAATCGAGTTATCGACTAATGAAGTTGCGATTAAAACAATAAGACAATGTAGAAAAATGTATGACAATTATAGGGGGTTATAATGAATGAAGATTATCATTTAAATTCACGCAGACCAATTCAGCTCTTAACGAGTAACACGGTTTAATGTGGGGGCTTAAATCAGATCGGCATTTCGTCCAATCAGCACTTCCCCAATTACAACCTAGAGAGATGAGCTCTAGGTTTGTCGAATGATCACAAAATACCGCTTGAAGTGTACTGGTAATGCTTATTACGTGGAAGTAATTGTTCAAATTTTATATTGAGTTTCAATTCTTGAATGACTTTATGGTCTCAAATACTTTAAGGATATTTATGATGAGTTTTTATCCACAACCCCAGATTATAGTAAATCTACTATTCATTTACAGTATTAAAATCCATGTACAGAATTTAAATAAATAATAACAAAGAGTTCATCATTTCATACCAATCTTACAACTGTTTTTTTTTATATCTTAGTTAATATTATAAATGGGAAAGTTTCGATAGATATTATAATGTAACGCATGAATCTGCATGAAATTTGATATAGGTAAAGAAATAATATGGAAGAATACATAGACTTTTTATTTCTCGCGGACGGCGTCGCGACCACAGTTAGTTCATAAAAGAAACATTCAATCAAAAGAAAGAAGGTTCGAAAGAAATTTAATTAATGAAATACAAGTGGCGTAACAGGATTTATTTGGTGTACCTTGTACAAGGGGCAGAACGCTAAGCGGCGCGTAAAAGGTAATTTATGTCTTGGAGAGTATTAAATCTGTTGAACAATTTTCTAATTAGGTTTACGCCTGGCAAGCAAAATCAGTACCCTTCATAAATTTAACATGGCGCGCTTTCATAAAACCGTTAATGGATGGTGATTTTAACAAGCCGTATATTTTGTGATAATTTTATCGAGAAGCTTCAATATTGTCGTAAAAGTGTTTTTTTTATTATTAAAAGGTGTCTACTACTACTGAAGATACATTTGATTATCTAAATTATTAAAAAAACCTATGTCAGTAGACTTAAAGATCATCCTGGCTTCCTTCAGAGACAAGTAAGCCAGCATAGTTGTCGTAAAAGATGGAATAACTTAACAACTATTAGTAAATTACACAGAATGTTTTGGTTTAACATACTTTTAGTACTATAAAGTAAAGAAAAAACCTAAAACTGCTTTATATTTTGCTGTTTATTAAGAAAGTGAAAGAAAATTTCAATTTTAGGTTTGTAAAGCTAGTGAAATGTTATCTCGTTGAATTGTGATATTAAAAAAAATAGTTTGAAATAAAGGTAACTTAATTACAGAACCGCTAAAAAGCAGTAGCACAAGTCACGAATTAACGCTAAAATTACAAGGTTCTGACATGGCCTAATTTTAAAGTATTGAGAGTTCGTGAATTGAAAAGATTTATTAAAGGAAAATAACTGCTGTTTTAATACGGTTGTACTGTGTATTTTCTCTAAACACATATTTTATAAACATTATAAGTTAATGATTCGTTTTATAATTCTAACAGGAATATTACCATCATATAAATAGCTCCATAGAACTGAAATACATCTCCACGTCTACGTGAGTGCAGTAAGCGTTAATTATTTCAATTGTCATTGTGGCTTTTGTAGTGAATAGACAAATGTTTTATTAACTATACCTTAACTTTCGATTCAATAATTAAGTTGCTGTACATCCATTAATTCTAAATCAATAATAAAGTATTATTTTGAACAATTTGTTTGTAAACCTTAATTAATTTATGATTATTTTCGCCCAGTTGTGTGTTTTTCGCTGTTATGTATACTATTTATTTTCAAAGAGTCTATCGGATATCTTGCTTTAAAATATAAAATAAATTATCGATATCGATACTGGTATTTCAAATACCTTCAATAAATCATATTAAATGTATTCTTATCAGTCTTACTTCTTACTAGTCTTATCTTATCGTATTAATATTATAAATGCAAAAGTTTGGATAATTGGATGGATGGATTTTGTACCCTAAACGGCTGAACAGATCTGGATGAAATTTGGCATAGCTGTAGAGCATAGTCTGGAAGAACACATAGGCTGCTTGCGTTTGTTTTCTTTTATTCTACGCGGACGGAGTCGCGGGCGAAATCTAGTTAGAAAAATAATAAAACAAGCGTTACTGTTTACATTCTAATACAGCTATTTTACACATCACGTGAATATGTACGATATGTTCCAATTCCTACAGCTACTACCTCGACGTAGGAATGTTGGAATTGTTCGAGAATCCTTGGCATCAATGGGTGCCAGCGATCGGAATGTAGGAAACGTCTACAATACGAGTAGTATGCAGGAAAACGCTTCTTTGAAATTATTTTGTTTTACTTTACTAACAAATCTTTGTGGGAATTTCTATGATTTTGTTAGAGTCTGTTATCTTACATCTTACATCTTACAAATATTATAAATGCGAAAGTTTAGATGGATGGATGGATGGATGGATGGATGGATGGATAGATGAATGTTTGTTAGAATTTGTAGCCTAAACGGCTGAACGGATCTCGATGAAATTTGGTATAGATGTAGTGGATAGTTTGGAAGAACACATAGGCTACTTGCTTTTGTTTTTTTTAATTCCACGCGAACGGAGTCGCGGGTGAAAGCTAGTGTTTAATAGCACATGAATGTCAATGTATTGTTAATCTACCTTACATCAACATCTTTGTTTAATCTTACTAATATTATAAATGCGAAAGTTTAGATGGATGTTTGTTAGAGTTTGTGGCGGAAACTGCTGAACGGATCTTAATGAAATTTTGCATAGATGTAGAGGATAGTCTGGAAGAACACATAGGCTACTCAGTATTGTTTTATTGATTCCACGCTGACGGAGTCGCGGGCGAAAGCTACTAGAAGTACATTTTGAACCGCCAATAGCTTAATTCTGACATTCTACTTTTGGCGTACCGTAAAATTGTTTTTTTTTCTTGCATTGGTCTTCTATTTAAATATCGTAGTGTTTGTAAGCTTAACATTCTGGTTGGATTGCGTTTTATAAAATTAATTATTTAATCTACTTATACATTATTTCATTAAAATTAACATAGTCAATTTATGACAAACAGTTTCAATTTAAATCCAAACTAATCGGGGTGTCGCAGCGCTCTAACGTGTTAATTACATCTCAAGTGACGGTTTGTGAAATATGCACGGCTTTAATTGCACAAATTTCGGTCCGTTGCATTTGATTAATGTTAAATTAGTATTTGAGTTTACATTTCCAAGCTTACAGTATGTAACATATGTCCAGGGTTGTGTGTTACCGAATATACAAAAATTTAGATTCTTTTGATTAATATCGTATGTATCGGAAAATACCACTTGTGCGTAGTATTGAACAATAATATAATTGTAACAATTATACTTGAATAGCGGGCGCACACCTTTGACTAAACTATCGCACAACTGTTTAGTCTCGCTTTGATGCCTATGAGTTTATATGGAGGTGCGCACACTACTCGATTTTTAGTTGTAAAACTAAACAGTTGAATTGGCTGCGAAACAATCGACAATCGCACAATAGTTGTGCGATAACTTTGTCAAAGGTGTGCACCGGTTCTTAAAATAAAAAAATTGTCAATGACAGCTGTCATAGGGAGGGGGCGTGTACGTCGATCTTTCAGTAGGTCTAGTGTTGCGCCGTTGCCACGATATCGATATCGATTTTTTTCTTAATAATAGTCACTAATAGCTGATAGTAAAAATATTGAATTATAGACTGAATTGGATTTTCTTATAATATTTTCGTATTTCATCATTATAATTGCAAAGTTTAAATAAAGTTACTGAAATTTATGTTGCGCTGTTTATCTGTTTGGTGTCAGTCCAATCAACAGTGAAGCAATTACAAATTACGAGAACTCATACAGATAAATATAGCAAATGAACCGTTAACACTACAAACTTCATTGAGTTGAATAAACTGTATCAGCATTTACTTAATAGAATGATTTTTTTTTTTTTAAATTCATTTAAAGAAATTTTCACTAAGCGATTCTTCCTCGACTTCTGTTTCAATTGCGACTGCGCCAGTGGATATAAGTAATAGTTTTTTTTTTCAATAAGTTGGCAAACGAGCAAGTGGCCACCTAAATACGCCGAAATGGCGAAGCGACCGCTGCCCATAGACATCCGCAATTGCAGACGCGTTGCCTACCCTAAATCGACGGAGGAGGAAACTCACATAAAGAGGACATTTCCCCTTCCTATGCGTCTCCTCCACCGACAAATTCACTTTCCCATCCAATCCTTTCCTTATAAGAAAAGGGTGGAACGAGAAAGGGACTAAAATTGGGCCTCCGGCACCACACTCATCAGACGAAACGCAGTATTGTTTAGTAATTTTAATGAAATGTTAGTGGGAATCCATAAAATGTATACAGATGTGATGTGATGTCTTATTATATGTTGTTATTATTTGTGGTTAGTTGTAGCGTGCGTTAGTTAAAATAATTTAGCTAATATTCGAGGCTTAAATTGTGATTTAATCAGCGACTATATAACAACAGTCTCATGTAGAATTCATTTATAATTCTGTTATAACCGCAATGCTATTAGTCTAGGTGCTAATAAAACATTCATGAAGTGACAACCGACACGGGATTGTAAATCAAATTAGACTGACGTATTTCAACGTTGCTAAAGAAGCTTCTGAGATGTTTTATGACCTTAATGTTAAAGTTTTTTTTTTAATAATGTGGCAAACAGGTAAGTGGCCGTCTGAATCCGCCTAAACAGCGAAGCAACCGCTACCCATAGACATCCGCAATTGCAGATGCGTTGTCTACCCTTAATCGACGGAGGAGGCGCATATAAAGATATTTTTTCTTGTGTGTTATGTGTCTCCTCCACCGTCAAAGCATCTTTTCCTTCCCATCCTTTCCTTATAGAAAATGGTGGAAAGGGACTCTAATTAGGCCTCTGGTAAGGTTTCTAAAAAAATACTGCAAGTTATCATAATTTAAAATATCTGCATCACGTTGATATTCGCGAGCGAAAATTTTATTTCAAAAAGCTCTAATGTATTTAGATGGTTTACAAAGTGTAGTTACGTGTTTGTGTGGGAATGAATAACGTTTTGCCGCACTTTAACCCCACGAGACGTCGTAAATATTGTGAGTAAAATTGTAACTTGTTTCAACTTGATGGTCTCCCGTCGGGTGACGCTGAAGCAGGAATCACCGACAATACTTTAATAAACACTTTTCTAGAATGAAATTAAAATTAACGATTAAATAAACTGTTGGACCAGTGCACTTATTTTACTCGTAATAATAAATTTTATGTTACTTAATATTATAAATGCAAAAGTTCAGATGGATGGATGTTTGTTAGAGTTTTTAGCCTTAACTGCTGAACGGATCTCGATAAAATTTAGTACAAGATGTAGAGGATATTCTAAAAGAACACAAAGGCTACTCACTACTACTGACGGAGACGCGGGCGGAAGCTAGTATTTAATAACTTTGAAGTTCTAATTTGTAGTTTTAAACCTATATTATCTAGTCTAGTTTTTTAACAAAACTAATATAACCTATTCGTTATATTAGTCTTGTTAAAAAACTAGACAAACATAGCGAAGTAAAAAAATCTTTTCATTGTTACAAAAGAAATAAAACACTTTGTAATTTGACCACAAAAGTCATCCCTTCACTTCAGTTTTAGAAGGGTTGTTCTATTTTATTTGAGAAAAATTTAATAAAACCCCAAAAGAGCCATATTTTATGAATGGACACTTTGCGTATTGAAATAGATGTGCTCTTAGGAAAATATCGTTGGATTGGGATCTCCGGTTAAGGATTCTTTTCTTATTTTTTATGGAAATTTGTGATAAAGTAGAAAAGGAAATTTATATAGCGACGGTCACATTTCTCGGAAACTGTTATAGATTCATGGCATCTTCAATTTACTTTTGACTTAAAGTTCCTTTATTACCTCTTTCTTTTGCATATATTAACCGACTTCCAAGCAGGAGTTGGTCGTCACTTCGTCTGTTTTTGTATATTATGGCTCTGGTTGATCGATATTGATGATTCTTTATTCAACAGAAAAGTAGTACAACGTAGTAAATACTACAAATAACTTACACGTATAAAATAATCTATTATTAACACGTTTACTGCGGCGGCGGGCCAAAATGCGCCCCAATGATATTTCCGCTTAGACGTGACAGGTCTTTCTAAACCAACCAGCACTGGATAGATTAAATTATTTTATTTTGTACTCGTATGTAAAATTATAATTTCTGCCTATCCACCGCTGCTACTGGCATGCGGATGATCTCAGGGTTCTCGCGGAAGATCAGCGCTGGTGCCTCATTGAGTGACACCCAGCATTCTAAGCTGAGCGAGGACCCAATCCGGTCAGCATTACAATACTTTTATAATGTTTTATTTAGTTTTTTTTTTCCTTTTTTACTTCATTACTGTGTCATGTTTGTTTTTCTTTTGTTATTTAATATTGTGTTGTGTGTTGTCCAGGATTAAATGTTATTTTATTTTATTTTTATTTTTTTATATTTAAATTGCTATAACTTTGTAGAAAAATAATTTTATATAATGTAATGTATACACCTCAGATAATCGTTTCGCACTAATGATAGGGACATAGTTTTCTTCGTCCGCACCAGCTTAAGTACCGTGTCAGGCCGATATCGGCCTGTTACGCAGTGAGCGTGTTAACAACGATTCTCAAGTTAAAATAATTGTTAGTGTTACTATAATTTAGTTATAAAATGTTATGAATTAATGTCACACGTGTATGACAAACCCAAATCACTAATAAATCACTTTTATTATCGCCATTTAAATACTATGCCATTAGCTACAAGCTGTTGCCTTAATGCGACTCGTGTGTATTTAAAGAACATATACATTTTTATTTGAAATATATTTTAACCTGAACTAAATTTAGAAAATGCTGGTAACAGTTTTGTACAACAACATGAGAACTCATAAATCACTTTACGATTTATTTAGTTAAGGTCTTCATTTAGTGGAACTTTAAGATTACTTGTATTATAGTTAAAAATAAACGTAAGCAGTTTTTACATTCGTTTTATTGAAGTGTTCTTTATTGCGACACCGAATGCGACACGGGTAATAATGTACGTCATTCGTTGCAGTAAAATATTCATGTCACAGGCACGTAGAAATGTTAAACATTTCATTTTAATTGCTCTTCGTATGAAGAGAATATCGAAAACATTCTTAATATACCGAAAAAGTTATTAATATTAAAATCGGTCTGTACGATTGGTAATTACATTTCATACAATGCAATTTATATATCTGAATCCGAAATTACTTTTTATTTTATGAAAATATATTGCTTTAATATTGAATTTATTTTTAACAGTGGTAGAGCCCACTTTAACATCTTAGCACTGTAGGGTCGGCTCGCCCGGTGCAATACCAGGACCACACAGAAGACAGGCGTGAAGTGGGAGCAATTCCGCTTTTCATCTGAAGAGTGTGGTACTGGAAGTATAATTTTTAGTCCCTTTCTTTACCTATAAATATGGAGAACATGGTATGGAAAACATCCTGTTTATGTGCGTCTCCTCCTCCGTCGATATCTTCAATTGCGGATGCCTATGGGCAATGGTCGCTTCGACATTTGGGCGAATTCAGGTGGTCGCTGCTCATTTGCCAACTTATGATATAAGAAAAAAAATTGTATGTATGAAAATCGAAAATCTAAAAACATCAATACATGGCGGAGATCGACTCTGGACGTATAGATTTTGTTCCAGACCGCTCAAGAGCATAACAACTGCACTGCTGAAGCGATATTTAAATAATTAATGCCTAAAATAACTAAGATATGTAAGTGAAAAATTCTTATAAAACTTATGAATGAAATTAATTAATCTTAAGAATAACAAAATATTATTGTCAGTTATAACAAAGTTTGTGTTAACAATCTATTCAAACTTTGCCCGAACAATTACTTTCTTGTGTTTCTAAGGCATTAATAAAAGCCTACTTTTGCTTTGTGACCGTAATATGATTATAAATCAACCAATAATATTCAACGAAAACAATTAATGGCTTTGTTCTAATTTTGTTTTTGTAATTATTTTCTTAGGCTAACATTTGAACTGTTATTCCTAGTTAATAACAGTTAATACCGAATTAAGTAATGATTCCTTATTTAATAAACATTTAAATAAATATTTAGTTTTAATTATTTGATGCGGCTTTTCATGACTCGTAGCTAAATTTCAAAAAACAAAAGAGATATTTTCTTAGAACTTAATGAAGTAGATAATGGATTTAATAAAATTTCCCATATTAACAGAACAAACGTAATCACAGAGCAGCGTATTGACCAATATCGTAATTACTTAATGTTTGGTGGTTTTTTGAATATCCCAGAACCAATCACAATTCAATCGGAAACACAGATTGGGCGAATTTTACGAACGCTACAATCGAATAAATTCCAAAGCTCGTTCAAATTGCGTCTCTTAAATGATCTGGTAAAATTTCTATAGCACGTGCTATTGGCGGCTTATTTAAATGTCGTCTTTTGATTGAGTTCATTCCAAATTATATTAACCTATACGAACACCCATACAATATTTAATCTGTTGGCAGGAACACTTTTATCGTCACATTTCTCTGTCACTTTAATAAAACAAATTAAAATTTGTGTGACTGTTATACCGCCAATCTTGATATTCAGAAGGGTTCCTAAATCTGGGGGACATCAGATTTAATTCTAAATGTCAGAAATCGGCTCGACTTGCTTTAATTTGGACAAAATAAATCCTGTGACACGTTAAAGGCGAAATGAACCTTTATCATACGTCGTAGCCTGCTCACCTGCATTTTGAGTTTTAATTGTTTTATTTTTTAAATCGTTTGACTTACTTCAACCTTATGGGAAAAAAATATTCTAAAAAAAGTGCCTATGTTACTCAGTGATAACCTAGCTTTTTAATAATAAAAGAATTTTTGAAATATGTCCAGTAGTTTTTGAGTTCAATTACGTATAAAAATAAAACTTTTCTATTTATAATATTAAGTATAGATATATTGTTTTATAATTTCATTGGTAATTGCAGTAACTAATATGTCCCTATTTATGAAATAACTCAACAAAGAGATATTAAAAACTGATGAGTTGAAAATCGAAAAATATCTTAATCTGATTATGGAATCTATTAGAGCGTTAACTTAATGTTAACACTTGAATAAACCGTGTGTTGAAAGTGGTTTTGCGATATCGCAACTACGTCCTTGATATAAAGTAAATATTAGCAAGCGTATGCCGGCCTAAATCTGGAGCGCTTATGCACGAAATTGATATGGACCACCGTTAAAAGCAGACTTTATTCAATAAATGGATCAAAGCGACTTCGCTTTAGCTTGTAATTATACCTCGATTTACTTAAACCTATTTAAGGAAGCGTTGAGTACGATATTTGGAGATTTTTTTTTATATAAAATAAGGTGGCAACGAGCAAGCGGCCACATAAGTCCGCCGAAATGGCGAAGCGACCGCCGCCCATAGACATCCGCAATTGCAGATGCGTTGCCTACCTTAAATCG
>LD688974.1:5227353-5237970 GCA_003118335.3 Papilio memnon | reverse complement strand
CATAGAGAGATAATGATGTTATTTCAAGTCTTAACACACTATATTAAAATACTAGCTGTTCCCTTGCGGCTTCATCCATGTGTAATTATAAAATCTTTATTTTATTGCTTACATTTGTCAAATTCTCAATTGCAAATGTCAAATTACCAATCACCTTACTATGGCAATCTTGCTTCCTTGATATTGGCAGCAACTTATGGTCTTTCCCACATTAGGGTTTTTATCCAAAATATTTACCTCCTAATTTTATGGCGTCAAAATATATAGCCTAAAGCGTGACGTAAGTGTAGGGCTTTTTGTTAAAAAAGAATTATTCGAAAATATACTGTGATTGCTGACATCTTAGGCAACAAAGAAGTGTGTGTTTACGCTTTATTATATTAGTATATATCAATAAATTACTTAACTCCTTAATTCTAAAGTTATCTTTTTCTGAAACTATTCAATAGCGATATAATAATTCCTATTATTGTATTTATTTTTTACAAAAAAAAACTTATTAGAATTCATATGAACAATAAGTATAAATTACTTTAGTTCTTTAAACGCCACTAACAATTTCTAAAGATTTCACAAAAGAGCGAAGTCCTTAGACCAGTTATTTATATGCAAATGTGGTCGTTTAAACGTTCCTTTCTGTACTATTACCTAGATATTTTATTTTAACTGTACGAAAGTTTAAAGGAATTAAAAAGATTTTTATAAGCGTCTTTGAAGGCGTTATAAAACTTTGAACACACAATATTTCGATATTTAAAAAACTTTACGCGCGTTTTAACTCATTTTATCATATTTTTTTTACTTGGAGAAAATATAAATTTTCTTACAAGAAGAGAATAAATTTTATAGAACGAAACGGAATCTTTTGTAATTTTAATTAACAAGGTGAGTAGGGACAGACAGTTGCTTGTTAATTAAAAGAGAAACTATACGAAAAGGGATAATAAATTTATCAATTTCTGGTTCAGGAATAATGAATGTATTCAACAAGAATTATTGCTAAATCGTTAAATTCGTCTATTATATATCTACCTACTATCTAGATAAAACATATTCAAGATATCTTATTATACTACAAGTTAAAAGTAAAAAGAAAGCGGTAATTTCTATTTATTTGATTGTTTTAACGAATTTAATATGGTCCAAAATAAAACAATAAAGTCAGCTTTTAAGGTCAATTTAAGGTTGATTTAGAAATTTAATATTTATCAAAATACTGTATTAAACCAAGCATCTTGCGGATAATAAAATATTTTATCTTAACTAAAGAATTCGAGAACATATTTGTCTAAGAAGGACTAAAATGAAGCCAGTGTTTCACATTATTACTTTATAAGTTCCAATAAACCGCTTAAGCAAAACCCTGCGGCGAATATCTGCATTATTTATGTGATGTAATATAGTGAAACTCAAAACTTAAATGTAATCTATGTTAATAATATTAGAATGAAAATATCGCTGAATCTATTTTAATAGTATGTAAAAAAGAAAACATTTTCGAACGCAAAGCGTTAATAAATATTACGGAATAATAGTTATTGAAGTTAATTCAAAGGCAATTAATAAAATAATGACGTAACAGAAATGTGAGACACTAATTACATTTAAATAAGAGATTGTGATATATTATAGACATTCAAGTTGTTTTAAGTATAGTAAATATAACAGACTAACGATTGGCTGCGAATAAATCAGCGCAGAATTAAAAAAAAATATTGCCTAATACTGCCCACATTAGCTACCTTTCATTAAAATTCCCGTAAAATAGGTTCAACCGTTTCATGGAGTACCCGGAGAACAAACATAGCTTTACGGATAGACAGACACTTAGACAAAAACTTTTTTATATTCTAAAAATAACATATTTCTATAACTGGAAAATTCCTTTAAATAAGTTGTTATAAGATAGAGCCAATGTGCCGAGTTCTTGAGATATTTTTAAATATTTTTTTACTACTAAAATAAGTATGTATCTTGTTTTTGGTTGCTTACGTTAATATTAGAGCGAGTGAAATACCAGACATCATTACATATGAGTTAATGAGTCTGAACGCGACACTGGAATGAGACGACTTTGTGAATATAATTACCAGCAAATTAAGAAGAACAAAGAGAATTCTTCTTAATTAAAGCATGTCAGTGAACAAACAAATTAAGATTCCAAATGTTATATGTAACAATTACAGAGTATGAATTATATTTCATCTCTTTGTGTGGTTTTTAGTGATGAAAATAATTTTCCACAGACCTTATTAATAATCTTAAAATTTTTGAAGGATAAAATGCGTTTGTTTTTCGTTAACAAATCGATTGATCCATGTATGCCTTGTAACTTTACTCTAGCTCCTCTTAACACCTCTGTAAAGTAGTTAAAGTAATCGATCTTACGGATTGATTATTGGGTTTGGATGTACATTTATTACTAAAGTGAAATTTATAAAGTGCACTCTATCTAATAACGATTTGTCGCACTGCGTCTGCTCTGAAACTAACAAGATCGGCTTCAACGGTGTCTTGGACGTAAATAATCCCTTTGGAACTACTTATCACAAAGTTCAAAGTATCGGTAATAAGTGTGAAATGTCTAAATTAAGCTTTTGCTGGTTTGCTGTTTTCTTTTATTTTATCGTTACCTAGTGTTTTATTAGTGTTAGCTTGAACTAAGTTTCAACAGAGTAAAACGTTACGTACGTTACGTCATCGAAATAAAAACTCTATCGAATGGTTGAAACAGCTGTGAAACCAGCCAGTATTTAAAATTTAGCTCATATATATAAGTAATTATATTTCTTTAATATTTGATTAATTAAAAAAGCCCATAATTACTTATTCTTGTAGGGTTGTAACAAATATTGTAATTTTTTTTTAATAAAACTTGAAAACATACCTAAGGAAAAATTGTTAAACATCTCTAACCTCAATACGTTCACACTATATGACTCAGCATATATTCGTAAATTACGCATTTTTAACCGTACTCGTAGAATTTTCGCATATCATGTCGCAGTTAATTACATAAAATATTAACTGTAGAACGCGGTACGGGATCTAAATAGAGTTCACATTAACTCAAGTTCGCGTAGTTTTAAATTCTACGTTTATTTTTCCTAATTATAATTTTTGCATTGAATTTAACGTCAGTTTGAAACCAAAATTCATCACATGTAGTTAAATAATTTAATTTGAAAATCAAAATGAATTAAAAATATTGAAGTAATTAATTTTCAAGATAATTATTAGAGGAAAGATTTATTTTCCTTTTTCATATTTCACTTGGGGACTTTACAACTATTAAATTAAATCTAAGCGCTTGCTGAAGTTGGATCGAATGGAGAGAACTAATCTTAAGCCAAACTCATCGAAACTTCTGCTAACAAATCAATATTAGAGCCGACACTTGATCATGATTTAACCCCGAACTAAGTAACCAACTTATTTTGCATTGTTAGTTTGTTTTTCAATTATGCAAGTATTTTAATTTCTTTGATTACCACTTATTTAATATATACATTATTGATTACTAGCTTTCGCCCGCGACTACGTTCGCGTGGAATTAAAAAAACAAAAGTAAGTAGTCTATGTGTTCTTCCAGACGTCTACATCTGTACTAACAATTAATCTTTAATTTAATATATCTGTACATGTAAATGTAACGAGCGATTTGATGTTTAAAACAATTACTGATTTGTTCCCGGACTTAGTACCTTCCTTAGTAATCTTTAAGGATTAGATTTCCAAATCCAAGTGCAAAATTTGAAAAGAAAATCTTAATTATTCTTATCTTTTTAATTTACAACCGCAGAGCGTGAAATTAAATCCAAAATTAAACGCGAATCGACTTAACTTTGTCATTTTTTATGTTGTGTATATTTATTAAATACAACTCAAAAACTTTTATAAAATATAACCTTTTATTTAAGCAAGTAGATCAACAAAGATTGCTATTAATAAAAATAAAAATTGAAATTTATAGGCACAAAATACACGCAGACCCTCAAAGACCTTAATAGTTCCAATACTGATTTTCTATAAAACATACTATTTCCTTCACATTTCATTCTTGACACACTTTAGTTTCCGATTGAATATAAAATTATTTACACTATAGAAATTTCCTTAAAGCTACGAAACATTTTCCTTTCAGCATTTCTTCATTGAAAACATTTTTACAGCGCGCCAGTTCGAACAAAAAAACGAGAAACCGCTAAAGGCGCTCGGTATTGCTCGCACACCGAAGCTCTTTGGTGGAACGCATTAAGAAATATTAGTTCAATGACAAAAGGCGGTGCACAAAGTGTCCCGAGGTGGGGCAACTGACAATAGAGGTGTCGCAATAAAGATATCTCGGAATACGACGCTATACTGAAATTATCAAATGCATATCTATACTAATATAATAAAGCGTAAACACACACTTCATTGTTGCCTAAGATGTCAGCAATTACAGCATATTTTTGAATATTTCTTTTTTTAATAAAAAGCCCTACACCTACGTCACGCTTTAGGCTATATATTTTCACGCCATTTAACTTAGGGGTAAATATTTTGAATAAAAATCCTAATGTGGGGAGAGACCATAAGTTGCTGCCAACATCAAAGAAGCAAGATTGCCATGGTTTGTCATCATGTCATGTCATTTTGACATTTGCAATTTATAATTTCACAAATGTAGGTAAACAATGAAATAATTTTTTAATAATTTCACGCGGATGAAGCCGCATGGGAACAGTTAGTATGTATAATAAAATTGGAGTGTATGATATCAAAAGAAAAATTCCAGATTTCGGGAAGATGATGTATTTCCGTTGCTGATAACGAAAATCGCATTTAAAAATTTACTGTCTGTCCGCAAGCCGGGTTTTTTCGAGTAATCTCCGAAACGGTTGTGCCGATTTCGGCGGGACTTTCACTGAAGGGTAGCTAGCATAGACCGGCTATGTATTATAGGCTACTTTTTATCTTTATATTTTAAAATTAAATTTAGAATGTAGCCCTGATTACAAATTTTAAATAACAATGTCAGGACAGCAGAATACATTAGTACAACAAATTATTCATGAAACCCAGTTTCTAAAACACAATAACGCATTGTTCTTAAATGTATTTTTTAATATCAAACTGGGATTAAATCATAGTCACGTACTATGAAATTCAATGCAACTTAAAGCAAGCTGGCAGCCTCATCAGCTTTAGGTTTTCATAGCGGAGAATAATAATTTTTACGTAGTGCTAACTAGGTTTGCTTATATTTGTAAGATACTTTAATAATGCAGTATTATTATTATTACTTATTCATATAGTAATTGTCTTTGTAGGTCATGCGGACAAACAGCTTATCTGATGTAAAATAACTCGACTATACCCCATATTTCCAGACTGAATTACAGACAGAATAGAAATTAAATTTTAATAATTGTTAAGGAGTCTTTTTTAATTCGGTTCGGTACAGAGAAATTAAAACACAATCAAGATGTTCATAAGCACATTGCAAAATGACTAGCGATCCCAGGTTCGTCTACGTGGCAAGGAATGTACATCTGATATCTTTTCTGTCATATCCATACCCTTCCCAATGGAGCTACATGCGTACTAATAACGAAAGAATTTTTGAAATCTATTCAGTAGTGACGAAACCAATGCAATGAAACAAACAAACACTTCAACGTTCTTTATAATATCAGTATAGATAAATATTTGTTTGATCAATTAAAACTTTCATTCAATGTTTTAAATAATTAAATAAACGATTCAAAATTCAAGAAGATTGACCTAAACATCTCAAAATGTTTTCTCAATTCCTTTAATAGATATTGAAATTTACGAAATAAATTGGTTCAACAAACTAAATAAGAGTTCAAGTGCTGGCCTCGTTTTTGTATAGTACTCGACAATACCTTTCGAGACGTAGTTAAATATTTAAAGCGCCAACATCTAGTCTTCATTTAAAATTTATATTTTGTTTACACTCGCAACAATAACATTTTACAATTTGTTTTCATTGCTTCTGGGTAACCATTTATGTAGGAGCCAGTTCCTAATTACAATTAAGGTCATCAATCTATTATTGGTAACAGTAAAGTAGTAGGTCCTATTTTTTAGAAATTAAATATTTTTCTATAATTTAAAACATCTTTAATCTATAAAACCTCTTATTTTTTCAGAATTCGCTTCCCGGCCTTCACTTCACAGGTTACTAATATTGTCTTAAATCCATTGGTATTAAATGTTTGCTTTCGCTATTTTCCAATGTTCCGTTTCTTGTTATTCCTTATTGTTATTCAGAGACGTACGTGTCTAATCCATTCGAAAACATCTAGCAGACATTTGAAATCTGCATTTTCTACATTTCGGAATCCATTCGGAGTTGTATCTAACTTTAATGGCCTATTATCATTTTACGCTCAACTGCTAACTTCCGTGCCAGCACAGTTTAATTACTGTATTTTCATTCGAAGTTATAGTAGTTAGAATTCCGTTGAAAAAATACAAAGGGATTCCAAAAAAAACTAACAACTAGGTAATTAAAATATTTGTCTTTATTAACAAGTCTTTGGATTACAGTCCTACTTTGAAACATTGGCTAAAAATATTAACAACAAGCTAAGCTTAGCGATGTATCCAAATGAAGTGGTTAAAGAAATTTTAGTAAATAATACACAATCACATGGTTTTAGTTTTTTCAGGAAAATGTTTTTTTTACATACAATAAGTTGGCAAACGAGCAAGCGGCCACCTAAATCCGCCGAAATTGCGAAGCGACCGCTGCCCATACACATCCGCAATTGCAGATGCGGTGTCTACCCTAAATGGACGGAGGAGGAGACGCACATAGAGGATATTTCCCCTTCCTATGCGTCTCCTCCACCGTCAAATCCACTTTCCCATCCAATCCTTTCCTTACAAGAAAAGGGTGAAACGGAAAAGGGACTAAATTGGGCCTCCGGCACCACACTCATCAGACGAAACGCGGAATTTCTTCCACTTCACGCATGTCTTCTGTGTAGTCGTAGTAATGCACCAGGCGAGCCGACCCATTCGTGCTAAGATGTTAAAGCGGACTCTACCACTGTTAAAATGTGTAATCTTATCTTAAAAATATTTAAACACTAATGGACGATTTCCCAAGTATCTTAAACCATTCGATATTACTTATGTTTCGGTAAAATGCTCCGAAATACGTAACTTGAGTTTTACTCATCTAAACCTTACCTTCAGAAACTGGGCATAAATGACACTCATATTAAAAATCTAAACTTTACATCACTGATTCGTTACAAAAAGGTATTTTAATTCTAACAGAACGTTTTGCAAATGGACGCTATTACGTTTGAATTCTAACGAGACCGTGCATTATGTCGTTAAAAAGCGGAAAAGCATCAGCGGTTACTTCCGTCCCCCTCAGCACCTCGCAACACCTCGCCACCTTTTGAATACCTTCAATGTCACCTTTAAAGGATGCCATATTTGTTAATGAACTAAAGGTTTTTTAATGCGTTGAGTGTAAAAACCTTACAAAAGGTGTAAAGGAAAAAGAATGTTCTAGTCTTATATTACTTTAAATGTATATTTATCTAACCATAAAAAGGAATATTTTAATATTATGCGTACACTCGAATTACTTTGAACTTTATTTAATTTATATTTAAAGTTTATTTTTGTATTTTATCACGATCATTTACTAAACTTGATAAATTTTAATCGGATAAGGTATTTAATATATTAAAACGAGTTGAGATTAACTGAGCTGGCTATTGCTTATTCAATATTTACCTGGTGCTGCAGTTAATTGAAGAGGGAATGAAAAATAGATTTCATTTCCAATTTAATGCGTACTGAAATTATTTACTACTAGCTTAGGCTATTAGTGAAAATGTATTTACAAATATGCAGGATTTTGCTGTAATGTAAAACTCAATTACTATCATACTATTACAATATTATAAATGCGAAAGTTAAGATGGATGGATGTTTGTTAGTGTTTGTAGCCTAAACTACAACGGATTTTGATGAAATTTGGTATAGATGTAGAGGATAGTCTGAAAGAACAGATAGGCTACTAACATTTGTTTTTTTTTAAACTTAAGACTAAAATAAAAACAAAATGAAGGTTGTATTTTTGAAAATAACAATTGTTTTCATCACGATTAAGCACACATCACCTAATTTCTTTCAATTTCAATGTTATTGTTAATTTACTTAAAAAATCGTCTAAGAATCTTTCGTTTTTATACATAATATCCATTAGCTGGCAGATTTTAAGAGCAAAGATTCTAACAAAAGTATACCGTTTCACAGTTTTAAAACATCAAACACATTTCGTTCAGGATATCAAGTTATTTTAAGAAATAAAAACAAAGAACCGAAGCGCAGTCGCCGACGTGTAATTTACTTCGCGTCACTCAATCGCCTTCAGAATGTTAAGCGAAAAATATTTAACTCTTCCTTACAGCTCATATTCGCGCGTTTTTAAAACACTAGCGATCTCTTCCAGCTTCGCTTGGATCTAAGGAACACACGTCTCATATCTTTTCTGTCATATCAATACCCTTCTCGTTGATGTCCCCTTTATTGTAAAGCCTGTATTACGTCAGTTCAGTTGTTTTGGAACCTAATGATTGAAAACAAACAGTCAAATCTTTATTCTTTATAATATTAGTATAGATAGAAATTGCGGTCTACATGCAAACGTATAGAAATAATAATAAAAATCATATCTAACTTTGTAAGCATACTTAAAAATAATAATTATTTTTTCCTGGCTAATTAAAAAATCATAATGACGCATCACCAACGACATAACGTTTTCATCTTAATATCAAAGAAAATTTGCCGTGATGTCGGTTTAATGTTACACCAGTAAAAGTCTGGCCCACTTTCCTAGGACTCGTTAAATCTCCGGTTTCGAACAATATTATATCACATCGCTGCTAATGTTTACATTGATGTTGGGCTAAATTTTACACAAACACTGAAAATTCTTGCAGCATATATGACATTTCTAGGTCGAATTTTACTTCTAGATTGTTCCAACACCATTATTTATAAAAATAAATACCTACTCGTAGTTAAAACGCTCCACCGAATAAATATGGTAATTATTTTCATAAACTAAACTGGAAGCTCGTAATTTAAAAACCAAAAACCCAAGTTTACAAATTTTCATAGCAGTATCGTGGGCGCGGAATTTAAAAATAATATTTCTCAGAAGACCTTTTAAAATCCTTACAATATTCCAGTTTATTCATTCCATACAAAAATAAAGATAATTCCTTTCCTTACTATCAGTTTATTTAAGTCAGTATCAAATAAAATAAATACGTTTTAAGTCTCATTAATCTTTACTCCGAGTGCATTTACTCTAATATATCGAATTTGTAATTTAAAGACAGAACATGGCACATATGTACACTCGAGTGCATAATATCATGTCTCTTGTACACATTGGCTCTGTTCCACATGACTCTTGGACCTCATTCAAGTTAAAGAGCAACTAGCCGAACCTATCTTATGACAATAGGTAATAGTTATAAAATAGCTTCGGACTATAGATATTAATATTGGTATAAAGACACATATGTTAATAATATTTTATTTACAACGTTCGTCTTACTCGCTAGTCGTGTAACCTAATGACATTATATTATTCGTCCACTAGTGATATGTCAAGTATAGTTGTCGCCTGCCAGATACACCGCCACAGGTATTTTCATCGTATTATTTTTAATATAGTAGCAAACTATAATCTCTCGCGTTTTTATGAAAAGCGGACAAACGAGCAGCGGATCGTTTAATATTAATTGATCCGATGCCCATGAACATCAACGCCAAGGGAACTGCAGATGCACTGCCGGCCTTTAAGGGAGGAGGTACGCTCTTTTCTTGCACGTCTTTAAAAATATTTAATATTATAAATTTCACAGGTTAGAGGGATGTATGTTTGTCTCTACTTATCACCAAGAAGGCTTAACGGATCTCTTTGTAGATCATAGCCTAGAAGAACACATAGCCTACCTAAGAAATTAATTTTAAATTCCGCGAGGAATTCGCAGGCGAAAGTTAGTTTTAACATAACAAGTGACTATCTTTATTCGTTATTTTTATAGTTCTAATAATGGATCTTATTTAATGACATAGATGTTTTACAATTAATTATATACAAATGAACACATGAGTTAGCACGTAGTTGCCTTAAATTTAGACTGAAAAAATTCATTACGTACAAAGCATTTTTACGCGAGGGGCAATGTTCTAATTTGTACTTTGATGTTTCTGACTCGGCAATAAAACAATTTCACAGTTTTAATAAAAGCTTCAATTTCGGCCATACATGCTATTACGAATATATCAAATAAGTGAGATATTTAAAGAGAAATACATTTTTAATTAGTTGAATTCAGTTTTAGTTCTTCATTCTGAAACCTTTAGTTATTTTAAGTCAGTTATATACAGCGATTTTTTAATACTGCACATTTACTATTTAACTGTTTACTTTTATAATAGCACTAGCTGTTCCTGTGCGGCTTCATCCGCGTGAAATTATAGAAGTAATATTTAATTGTTTACCTACATTTGTCAAATTATCAATTGCAAATGTCAAAATGACATGACATGATGACA
>LD688974.1:5154869-5165548 GCA_003118335.3 Papilio memnon | reverse complement strand
TTTTTTCTTTTTTTCATTAGTTTTATTAATATATTTTGGTATAATATTTTAAGTTATACTAAATACAATACTGTAATTAATTTTACAGACCTGAGCTGCAGTTAGAAACATTTCTTCAGTTATTTTATACGCTTTAACAACAATTACACCGAGAGCTAAACCTGGGAATATATAAGCGTTGTTTCCTTGACCCGTGTGATATTTCTTCCCTTGATAATCAACCGGAGGGAACGGAGATCCAGACACGAACAAACATTTACCCTTTAAAATGTAAGCAACTTTAATAATAATATTAAAACGTACACGAAAACATCTTATGAAATATCTTTGACTTGAAAAACTTTAAACTATCGACTTGACTATTAAAACTGACTTGTTAAGACCCGTAACAGTAAACATTGGCTCTTTCGTAGAAAAGAAATCTCAGTGAAGGAGTTTTAAAGTGTTTTTAGTGCATAAGGTGGCAACGAGCGAACAGCCACCTGAAGTCGCGAAAAGGCAAAACCACCGCTGCCCATAGACAGCCGCAATTGTATATGCGTTGCCTATCCTTAATGACGAAGGAAGAGACGCAATTAAAGCGGATATTTACATTTCCTATGTATTTCATCCATCGTTTCAACCATCATCAAATCATTTTTCCCTTCGCATCAATTCCATATAAGAGAAGGTTAGGAAGGGAATTGTATCTAGGATTATAGAATGCCTAATATCTAAATATTGACCTCCAGATAGATAAGTCAATGTTCATTTATATTGAAGTAAACTACTTTACTACTACTAGAGCGTCGGTGGCTCAGTGGTTTAAGCACTTGACTTGTAATCTACAGGTCTTGGGTTCGAATCCCGCCATGTACCAATGTGATTTTCCGATTTTTCGAATTTTCATATGTACATAATTTACCCGATGTTCTTACGGTGAAGGAAAACATCGTGATGCAACCTGCACATATCGGCGAAGAAATTCAAAGATATGTGTGAAGTCGAGCAACCCGCACTTGGCCAGCGTGGTTGACTATGGCCTAGTCACCCTAATTTCAGGGTAGGTCCGAGCCCTTCGGTGGGGACGTATAGTGAGCTGGTGATTATTAAACTACTTTTGCTCACTTACGTTCGTATTGTCATATGCCTGTTGTGCGGTACACTCGGCGCTAGTCGTGGGATTCGATAGAGCAAATATGATCGGTATATCCGCATTCTGTGCCATTTGTTTCAGTATCGCAGGAGTGAACGCACCGCCGACAGTTGAACAACCTAACACGTAATTATACGATATAATTGTTAACGAATAATGCCTATAAAAACGAAAGACGAGGATAAAATGGATACAGTAGAGTCCACGTAAGTATATATAGAACCTAATAAGTGAACAATCATACTAATATTATAAATGATATAGTGTGGATGGATATTTCTTACTAATTACCTCCAAAACGACTTAATGTTTCAGAAATTTGGCATAGATGTAGAACATAGTCTAGAAGAACACATACGCTTCTATGTTTGTTTTAATTCCACACGGACGATGTCGCGGGCAAAGGAAGTTATGAAATATAATAGTGTATCCTTACCAACAAGGCATGTAGGTTTATACTTCTTAACGCATACTTCAAAATTCTTTTCCGGCTCTAAATCTCTTCCAAAATCTTTCGCGTGTTCGGGTATACCACTTTCGCGACGTGTCGTAAGAAGTCCATCTATATCGACCATGTAAATCTTCTCACGAGCTTTCTCTACCGTCAAACCTTCCTTAGACATAGCTAATGTTACCAGACCTGCGATGCCTGTAGCAGCCTACAATCACAATCTTTATTATACAGAGAAGTAGCCCGAAAACTTTGTTGGCAGCTTAATTCGAATCAAAATTCCGTCAAAATCGGTCCACCTGGTCCGGAGATATTGATAGGTCGCCATTTTAATAGCGCGAAATTAAAAAAAAAGTAGCCCATGATATGCCCGTCCATGTCAGATACCCTCCAGTGAAAGTCTCGTCAAAATCGGCGCAGCCGTTCCGGAGATTACCCGGTACAAACGCGGCTTGCGGGCAGACAGACAGACAAACATTTTTTTATTCTGATTTTCGTTATCAGCAACGCAAATATATCATCTTCGCGAAATTTAGATTATTTTTTCGATATTACATACAGACACTCCGGTTAGTATTACTAAATGTGTATATAACTTAGACCTAAATAAGTTATTATATAAACTAAGTCAATCAAGCACTTACGGAACCAGCACCAAGAAACATAAAGGTGTTTTCACTTATTTTCTTCTTAGTGACTCTAATTGCCGCTAGGAGGCCGGCGACGGCAACTGACGCCGTACCTTGGATATCATCGTTGAAAGTACAATAATGATCACGATATTTGGCCAATAGGCGGGTTGCATTCGCCATAGCGAAATCTTCAAACTGATAAAAACAAAATTAAATGAAACTGGTAAATGGTTTTCAAAATTAACAGGAGACTAACGGTCGAATACTGGAACGAAATTTAAATATGTTACTCATACTAACTTACACTCCAAACTTTTTTAGAAATGTTTAAGTGGCGCTTACGAAGCGAAGTATTTGAGTTTCGTTTCAGAATTTTGCCGTTAGACATGTATAACATCTTGTAAGGTAAAATTACCTGCAATAGTACACTTTGGCCATATTTCTGCACACATGCAGACATGAATTCATCAATAAAGTCGTCATATTCTTTACCCCGTACACGTTTTTGTCTTAAACCAATATATAAAGGATCCTCGAGAATTTTCTGTGAACCACAATTTAATTTTACTAATAATATAAATGCAAAAGTCTGGATGGATGGATGTTTGTTACCACGTAACTCCAGAACGGCTACATGGATCTGGATTAAATTTAACATAGGAGTGGGATATAATATTTTTTCATAGACGCGCAGACGGAGTCTCTGACAACAGCCTGTATAATTCTCGATCGATACCGTTTATTACAATTTTGTAAAGCTAAAAAACTTATCTAAACACAATCCTGCCGCGGTCAGTGTACCCTGTGACAGTTTAACAGTGGTAGAGCCCGCTTTAACGTCTTCGCACGAATGGATCGGCTCGCCCGGTGTAATACCACGACCACACAGAAGACAGGCGTGAAGTGGAAGCAATTCCGAGCTTCGCCTGATGAGTGTGGTGCCGGAGGCCTAATTTTAGTGCCTTTCCCTTTCCACCCTATTCTTAAGAGGAATGGATGGGACGGAAAAGTGGATTTGACGGTGGAGGAGGCGCATTGGAAGGGGAAATATCCTCTTTATATGCGTGTCTTCCCCCGTCGATCAAAGATAGGCAACGCATCCGCTATTGCGAATGTCTATGGGCAGCGGTCGCTTCGCCATTTTGGCGGATTCGGGTGGCCGCTTGCCCCTTTGCCACCATACAGTTTAAAAAAAGTATTTCGTAGAACGACAGTTTATAATTAAAATGGTTATATTATTTTATTCATATTACCTGGTTATCGGTGCCCACGTCTAAGGTGATAGGAAGACATTGGTGTGGTTTGACACCTGCCAGCGCGGTGTAGAGAGCCAGCTTGCCCACAGGTATACCCATACCGTACGCTCCGAGATCTCCCAGACCTAGGATTCTTTCGCCATCCGTCATTACTATCGCTCGCACATTATTTTCAGGCCTAGAAAATTACTGTCACTTTACTGACAGTTCAGAAACAAGCGTACTCTTCTGCCCGACCCCGATAGTTTTGGCGTAGTTATGGTTGTGCATTGACAGAAAATAGAAAAATCAAATACTATATGCATACTCACCAGTTATTTAGGATTTCGAGTATATGGCCTTTGTCGTGTATAGTGATAAAAAGTCCTCTCGGACGTCTAAACAGCAATCCGAACCTTTGACAGGCCAAACCAACAGTCGGCGTGTATACTATAGGCATGTATTTCTCTACGTTTTCAGCCAAAAGTCGGAAATACAACTTTTCATTTCTATCCTGTAAAACCAAAACTATGAAACAAAATACTATGACGTATTTCGAGTTGGTTTCAGTAAATTTCATGTTATTTGTTTAGTTGACAAGTTTCGTAAGATCGATGTTTTATCCCGTTCTGTTTTATAATAATCATCGATGAAGATTCAAATAAATAAATCGAGTAAAAGACATGTCTAGAAATTCAACATTAGTAAATGATTACGTTAAGACTATTACTATCTATAGATTCTCTAAGAAATCTACTAAAAAGGATTAAATAATAACCTGTAACTCAACCAGATAGATGTATTTGTTCAAACTGTGATGATAATTATCCAGAGATAGCCGGCAATTTTCCACTTGTTCGTCTTGCGTCTTCACCACGGCTGGTAACAAGCCCATTATACCTAAAGCTTGTCGTTCGCCTAACGTAAATGCTACGCCCTATGAAATACAACGAAGATTCTAATCTAGCAATTCGAGTTGGGTTAACCATATCCTAGCAAGCTTAGAGCTTACTTGGAATGGTTATTTATAGTATAAAATTGAATTTAGAAAATGGTAGATAAAACATTCGCGAAATACACATACTTTGTTGATCCGTGTATCAATTAAATGGTCTATACCTCTTGTCAGGTTCAAAGAAATTATATCACCGCAAACCGTATTAATTTCACGAAGTTGAATATATCTAGGCTTTGCCAATAAACACCTTCTAGGATGATATAGCATGTAGAATATTCGTTTTAGCACTTTAATTGTATACCTAGAAAAATAATGCATAGCAATTGACTATTTAGTATTTAATGAAAGACCACAAATTAATGTTCTTACGGTATTTCTGGAACGAAAGTTATCATTTTGTTACTAATAAAATACATTTAATCAAAAACATAACAAAAATGTGTTAAACATTTAGAAGGGAAAATCTTCTGTCACTTTTTGACGTATATGCACAAAAAAAGAACAAAATGTAAGTTTTAATACAGAATGAGGCTGTAATTGAAAGTTTTATTGTGCCACTGATCTCTACAAAAGGATAGGCGATTGCTTAGAATGAATGCTTTCGTTTCGTTTCAAATTAAACGCGCCTGTATTAATAGTTTGATCTTCTAGAAAATCTTTGAATATCCTGTATATTTAGGAGTGATGATGATGATGGAACTGGCGAGTGAACACCGCGGAGACAGCGAGGCTGAGAGTTGCCAGATGAGCGAGTGGATCAATGCGAGTTACCTTAAATCTTATATTAAAAGTTTTGTTCAAATAAAAGTCACAATATTTTAACATGTTTAATTAGTAACATCAATTGTAGCCAACGACATCTACGGATCATACACAATAACTTACGGCAGAACGAACTCATAGAATAAAAAATCCAAATTATAGCACATTAATTGACCTGTAAGAAAATTACTTAAGATTAAATTAAAACAGACAGTGTTAATCAAAGCAAATTGACAGCATGTGTGAAAATTTCAACACATTGTGTATAGACGTACACAAAATTAAAACGCACAAACAAGAAATTGAACAGTTTTTTTACATTTCATCACATAATAATACCTAAAATTGGTGTCTCCAGATTATTGGTGGTACAAATATAAAATAAATAACGTTGAAATTTCCCAAATATTTGGGGAAAAAAACAACTAATGTGGGGAAAATTATTACAACTGGCGACACCACCTAACATCGTCACAGCAACTTAAATCACTTCGTATCAATAGATACATGTCTTATGTAACATAAAATACTCAAAGTATAACCTTTTCGCTCAGCGAAAATAATTTGTCTATCTATTAATAAAGAATACTGAAATTAAAACAACTTTCCAATCGAAAACGATAGTTTTAAATCGATACTGCGAATCGATATTAGATCAAATTGTTATCACAAAATGTACATAACATAAATCGATTGTCGATAAATGCATTTTATTATATCAATGCAATACATCAAGATATTAAAATTATAATATAATAAAGCATCAGTGGCCGATTATTAACTCTGTAAAAGCATGCCTGAAAAAAAATCTAGACAATTATGAAAAAAATAAGTACAGTTCAGTAAATATCTGATAACACTTGGACACTCAAATAAAAACACTGATTTTTGATACTAATGTGAATAATTAAAATCAAGGAGACGAGATAAAAACTTGAAATATAAAACTTTCATACACATATTTGTTTTATACATTAATTTCTCTCCTCTTTTTGACTACACATTTCTCAATCAATGAGGTAAGATTGCATTTAATAATAATAAAAGCATATTGGATTCATTTACTTAATTTTAACGATAAATCACATATTCTATTTGCGCTCTTATATAATTGTCTTTATTTAACCACATTGTATGGTGTATTTAATACTTATCGTGTAATACAAAAATAATACATATAGTTCAGATGTAATCAATGCTGCGGTGACTAGATGATTTTACAAACATACAAAATTGAAGTTAAAAAAATAAGGCGCTTACTGATTTTGTCTTATAGTTGGAATAACTGTATCTATTATGGATCTTGTCAATAATACGTCAAATTGACAAAAAAAATCAACAAAATTTCAATTAATAACATTGAAATTTTGTTGAAAATTTAGTGTTTTTTTGCGGCAGTGTAAACATAACCAACGGATTACATTAGTTAAACAATATTACAACCTTTCTTTACGAATAGGAAATACACACAAGAAAATTAACAAAACGATTGTTAGACAAAGCACAACATTCCTTAAAACAGAATGAAAATCTTGTATTACTGAAAAGGCCACCGGTTAATGTCACGATAATTCTATATATTTAAAAATTTGTGAAACACTACCCACTATGAACACACAGACAAGTGTACTAAGCACTACATTCAACATTTTTATATATTTAAATTTTAAATACCGACGTACGTAGAATGATTTATATTTACTTATAATGATGAAATATGATAAAGTATCTAGTTTATTGTAGCGTTGATATTTTCTATGTTATTTCGTATTTTATAATAGTAAAACGTATAAAATGGACAATATTTGAACACTATTTAGTAATTTGGCGTATCGAACCTATTGCCCGTTAAACCTTTTTTTTATTTAACTGACATGTAAAGAAAATCTATTGATTTGAAAATTGCTCAAACCCTCTCTAATACGTTGTCAAAGGTTTTGTATGATAATATTATTGCACATAAAATAGGTCAAAAATTGAACGCAGTTAATTAAAGTTTCGACTGATCCCAGAGTATGCATTAAAATTATCATATTGGACTACATAAATATTTCATATTAATGAATTTCATTAAAGTAATAGTTGATCAGAAATAAAAATTAAAAATAAATTGATGGTTAGGATTATTTGTCAATTTTATGGCAACACTGATTAAGTGGTGTAATAATTTAAATGTCATCTTAAGTTTAAATATTTTTAGGTACGGGCTGAATCGGTCGCACGTTGAATTTCTCCTCGGGTTTCCAGCCCCACACCACCGGCATTGAACTTTCATAGTTATAGTTGTACATCTGGTTTTCCACGTGTTTCGATATATCTTTCGGCTCCGGATATACTGAGGCGAGGCCTGAAAATATAAAAAAAACTTTTTTTTACTTTATTTAATGGTTATTATGCTACAAAATACAACAACTTAGACAATCTATCTACTAAAGTTAATTACACAATACATAAAGTACTAATGGTTTTTGATTACGTTAAAATACAACTTTTAAATAATTCTAAATAGATAACCAAACAATAAAGTAAATAAACATAATTACTATCAAACAATATATTTACTTTTAACGCTACATTAAGTACTTCAAAGATTTCTTTGAATTTAAAACATTAAAAGTCAATATTTCCCTGAAGAAAAATCTTTGCAGTCTTTATTAATTTTCGTGTATTTGGACCATTCGTTTTTACAATGTACTACATTTCAGTGTTAAGAAAAAACTAAAAAAATGAAACAAACCAGTGAATTTTCCAATATTGATTATATTGTTTACTCATTGTATACCTGCGCATAACGAAAAATAAATATAATAAAATATACAAAAAGAACCGGCAAAACTTCTATTAAAATCATTTGAAAGAAAAAAAAAACGTTTTTAAACAGAGATAGATCATAAACATTTCCTTTGGTCGTTCTTGTTAAACTAAATAGTTCTCGATTACATTCCTATAAATATATGTCTATTCTATTTCTTGTTTATGGCTCTCCCTCAGCGGACTGGGCCAGAGTCGAGTGTTTATGGTTATTGTATTTGGCAGAGACTGGCAACAATAATATTTACTCTGCTTATGGGGATGTCTCGTATACGAGCGGTATAAATATATGTGTGGATAATTTTTTATTAAGTATTTAAATAAAAAAAAAATGCATACCCTCATCGTAAGCCATCTTAGCGACCTCTATCGCGATGGAGAGAGAAACATCCTTAACCTCAGCCAGCGAGGGATAGATACGGCCGATAGATAGATCCGCTTCGCTTACGTAGTTAGCTAATGTCTGAAAACATAAAAACAAACCATTCGTAAAAAACATTCTATAATATGATACAAAAAAGTAAATCACTATTGAATTACACAAAACAGAAGTATAGCGTCGTCAATTAAATTGAATAAAAAATCAATTTACTGTTCTCTACGTTTATATTATTTAATTAAAATTAAAATTTAACTCCAGACATTTCAATGTAATATTTATTCCTATAATTAAAAAATAATTTTAATGATGTAATTAAAACATTTGCTATAGCCGACGTTCTTACGGTGAAGGAAAACATCGTGATGCCTGCGGAGAAGAAATTCAAAGATATGTGTGAAGTCAATCAACCCGCAGTGGGCCAGCGTGGTTGACTATGGCCTAGACACCCTAACTTAGGTTAGGCTCCGAGCCCCTCAATGGGGACGTATAGTGAGCTGGTGATGATGATGATGAATTGAAAAAATAATCATGTAATTGAAATTTTTGTCACATTAAAAATCTCTAGAATATGTAATTATTAAGAAATGGTAAGAAATTACCCTAGCGGCAGTCAAGAACATAGTCTCTGGTATGTGGTGCGTGGCAGTGGCAATGACGCCGAGCGCGATGCCGGGGAAGATGTAGGAGTTGTTGCCCTGCCCCGTGTGGTACTCCTTGCCGCCGTACTGCACCGCGGGGAACGGCGAACCCGATGCGAAGATGCAACGACCCTGTACATACAAAAATCTTATCTATACTAATATAATAAAGCGTAAACAAACTACATGACGTAGAATATCAGCAATCACAGCATATTTCTGAATTATTTATTTAATAAAAAGCCGGTATTAAACTTAGGGGTAATTAAATTCGAAAAAACCTTCATATGGGAAAGAGACCATGGAAGCCAGGTTGCCATGGTTATGGTGACTGTTATCCAATGTTTATAAAACAAGGTTTTTATAGTTTCATGTTGATGAAGCCGCACGATAACAGCTCGTGATATTATAAACTAGCTGTTCCCCTACGGTTTCATCCGCATGACATTATAAAGATTGTTTTTTACTGTTTACATTTGGTAAAACTTTCAATTGCAAATGTCAAAATTCAAATGCACAAATGATAAGGAAGACCTTTGACATTGACAATTACCGTTACCAACAACCTTGCTTCCTAGATGTTGTCAGCTTGTAGTTTATGGTTTATGTAGGTTTTTTTTCAATTTATTTTAATTCCTAGCGGACGTAGCCGTGGGCGAAAACTAGTCTTTAATTAGACTTGTTTTACTTAGTGTGGTTCTAACCTCAGTGTGATCGTATGCGTCCTGCGCGGTGCACTCCGCCTTGCTGGTGGGGTTGGAGAGCGCGAAGATCACCGGCCGCTCGATGTTGCGGGCCATCTGCTGCAACACCTTCGTTGTGAACGCGCCACCCACGGTCGAACAACCTGCAACATAACAAACAATCTTTAAAAATATACTAATTAGAGGTAAAAAAAACTTTGCTAGCTTTTAAATATCAAATTCAACTGGTTTATAATCTTATTTCAACCTGTTACCTAAAGTATTAACTGAGAAGTAATCTACGTAATATCAGAAACAGTTTACCCTTATTGTTTGTGTTCGCGATATCTTCTGAACTATTAGTCAAATTTAAATACTGTAAAGGACAATTTTATTCTACACTAGAAGTTGCTCGCGACTTCGCTCGCGTGCAATTAAAAAAATAATAAAAAAGGTACCCTATGTATAAGGTACTCACTGACAACGTAGCTGTTTATTGGTGAAAGAATTTTTAAAATTGGCCCAATACTTTCAGTTATTTCAATACATACAAAAATAAAAATATTTCTCTTAATAATATTAGTATAGATAATGGATGTATGTAGCCTAAACTGCTGAAAGAATCTCGATGAAATTTGTCAGTTTTAGAACATAGTCTAGAAGAACACACAGGCTGCTTAAGTTTATTTTTAATACCGCGCGGACGGAATCGCAGGAAAAAACTATAGGTTCTAAATCACATGTAATCTAAAGGAACAAATTTATGAATGTATTTGAAACATCAATCAGTTTCAATATCGTATAATATCCCAATAAACATCTTGGAAACAGTAGCAAATAAACCAGTCAATTAGTTCCAAGGTCATTTTTCTCATCAATAAAATATTGAAATTACCTTCATAATTAATTACTCAATAGAACGACGACTGCCAACAATATATCAACTAAACATATATTTATTTTATTAACACTACTAGCTGTTCCCATGCGGC
>LD688974.1:5135959-5147578 GCA_003118335.3 Papilio memnon | reverse complement strand
TAATATCGCCAGTAACTTCGTGGTAGGTTCTGCATTGTTGTACTGATGGGTCGAGGAACACTGGGCTATTCGCTAATGCGTAGGGCAATGCCCTTTTGGGTCCTATATTCGTACAGCATCTGAAACAAAGAAAATAAATTTTAATATGATAATTTCAACATGAGGTGTTTATCACAAACATACACTAAGAGAAAAAAATTAAGACTGAGGAGTGCCAAACCACAACGAGCGTAAAAATGACGATTCCGAAAAGACTCGCTATCATAAATCTTTACAAAACATTGAATCCAGAGTGTTAATACATTTACAAAGTTGGAACACAAATTCTTGTTTTCTGAGTATTTAATTTCTTTCACACTAGCAAAAAACCAGTAAAAATGTCCTAAAATAGTGAGAAGTATGACGTCATATAATTATTAGGCAACTGATTTGCAAATATGTTCAATTTATTTATACGAGTCACGACTTCTACTGAACGACATTTTACCAGAAGCAGCGGTAACAAGTTAGTCATAGGTTACATACGTGATGTAACACAATACAAACGGTAAGAAGTTTTCGAACGTTGTATGTTACGGTCAAAGTAATATTAATTGAATTTCTGGTCATATTACGTGCGTGTAACCATTCCATAACATATAGACTTTTATAATTACTTCCCAATGCCATAAGATATCTATACTAACTCTATATATACTTGAAACTTAACGGACTTCATCATTTCTGACGTGTCGTGTGACGTCATTCATATAAATACGATAAAGGCTGCAATGAAGACCAAGATCAAGGCGTTCAAAGTCACGTTTGTTCTATCGTCTATTATTAACGTGTTGTTTAGCAAAGTAAATAACTTTTTCCTTTCCATTGCATCAGCCATAATCCATGGCTGAGTGAATACGAAGGGAACTAAATGTAACATTGTTGTCGTTTGTATTTAATTCTGATAATGTATTCAGAATAGTCGGAGAGATGAAAACGACTTTATTCACCATAGTATAAATACCAGCAGATATGTTTAACTAAGGAAAAGATTAATGTATTTATGAACGACTAGATTTGGAATTAAAAAAAAACAATTGAAGTAGCTTGTGTTCTTCCAAACTATGTTCTACATCTATGTCAAATTTCATCGAGATCCGTTTAGCAGTTTCACTTACTCTAACAAACATCGATCCATCCGTTTAAACTTTCGCATTTATAGTATTAGCAAGATTATTATCATAGTGCAATCACATTATCGCATTTTTTTTAGTTTTAAAGCACTTACACAAAATTTAAGTAATATTTACTTTTGCTTCGCCGTAAAAACAGTAAAACCTTAACACACATTAAAAAAAATAAACATACAAACAAATTGTGTACCTCCTTCTTTTGGGAAGTCGGTCAAAAAAATAAATATCTTGTTACCATCGCCTGTCCATTAATAGATTGCAAAGTTGCAAGTTCACGATCAAACATTTGATTTCAACTTACGCGTGGGCAAATCGTTTTGTCTGTTTTAATTAGGTAATTATAACTGTCTTTTATGTGTATAATAATACGTGCTAGTAAAACCCTTGATAACATCTAAATATAAGACAGATAAGGGGCACTTGAATTACGTCAAGTGATACGTTAAGGCTGTAGAAGTTAGAAATATCAATGTATCGTGTAAATATACATAAATGGACGTACTGTCAAAGTTTCAATTACCCCAAAGTAAAAACAAGGGAAATTTCCAAAGCGTAATTTAGGAATCCTTGCTAGGTATAATACATCTGGCGGTTTTACCATTCCGCAAAGAAATATTGCTGAAGGAAATCGTTATCACATCCGCTAACCAGAAAATTGTAAAAAAATTTTAATCGCTTATGCAGTAACTTTTATTAGCCATAATAAAACACTTTTCTTATCAAATAACTCCCTACATAAAATTTATTTATCTATTTAATTGGTCCACAAGCATCTTAGCTTAAATTTTCTCAATTTAAGTGTAACTAATTTTTAAACTACGAGTACATCAAAACATTCTACTTTGACATGTGAAAAGGCTTGACGTCGGAATAATCCCCTCTTCAGTCGTTCACTGGCATTGTCACATGTGCCTCATACCAATTCCACTGGAAACGTTAAGTACGTCATTAACAATGGAAATCAATACCCGAGGACGTCGTCCAATGTCGACTTATTCAAACAAGAGTTTACTGTTGCGAACAGACTTCGAGTTAACTTTTACATGAAATATTTTCGTTATAGTGGAATAGTAAAAAATAAGCAATGAAACCAAAATCGATAATTGTCTACCGCACTCAGAGTCGTGATTGAACAGTCACTTAGTGCAGAATTCATAGAAAATCTACACAGAAACTCTACAACCACAAATTTTTTTAATTTTCACGTTAAATTGTCAGTTGCAGTCACTTTTCATAGAGTCAAACAAATATGCAGAATTAATTCTCTTTCACAACTTAAGATAAATGAAATAGCAGTTTTATAGCCTTCAAAAACCGAAGTATCACTTTTAAAAACATCGGACGTATTGATTATTGACGAAGACTTAGATCGCGCGCACATCATTCACTAGACCATCGAACAATTGTTCACACTTTGATTCCTATGAGCTTATATGGAGGTGAACACATTACTCGATTTTTAGTTGTGCAACTAAACAGTTGAATTGGCTGCGAAACAATCGACAATCGCACAACATTTGTGCTAGTTTTGTCAAAGTGTGCGCCCGCCCTTAATGTAATCTCCGTCTTGTTTAGATCTATAAAGTTCACACTAAAGGTCCCATCATACACTATACAACAAGGTTAAATATGTTGCAGTAAATTACAGATATACAAAATTATTAGGTACAATTAAAATTTCCTGTTAGATACATTTGTCGAGGTAACACGCCCATAGCTGTATTACGTAGGTTACTGACGAATTAAGTTATTTTACCATATGATTACGTAGTACAGATGACAAGTTCAAATTATGAATTTGTCATATTTACACGTATTACAGTTTTTCACATCTTACTTCTTACTAATATTATAATTGCAAAAGTTTAGATGGATGGATGGATGTATGGATGTTTGTTAGAGTTTGTAGCCTAAACGGCTGAACGGATCTCGATGATATTTGGCATAGACGTAGAGGATAGACTGGAAGAACACATATGCTACTCACTTTTGTTTTTTCTTTAATTCCACGCGAACGGAGTCGCGGGCGAAAGCTAGTATTGTATAATATTATTTGCGTCCCCAATTTTCACAATTATTCTTAATATTATAATTGCGAAAGCTTGGATGGATGGATATTTGTCACTATTTATCTCCAAAAATTTCTTAACGAATCACGATTAAATTTGGCACAAAAGTAGAGCAATCTGGAAGACATAGGCGTACTTTCTAAGTTTTTTTTATTTGTTAATCCGCACGAATGGAATGACGGGCAAAAACTAGTTTTTTTTTATGATTGTTAAAATCAGCGCTTGATCACGATAGTTTATAGTAAATATGAGTTTTCAAGAAATGTATAAACCGACGATAGGGAAAAGGACACTTCACCGATATCCTGTCGTAAATTCTATAAGGTCGAGACGATTTCTTTAAGGTTTTCCACCAAGTCTTGCAGTAAAATGAGAAAAACCGTTATCATATAAACATCACAGATACATTTACAATCATTTTATCATGTATTGTATTGCAAATACAATTACCTGTTTGTGTTCGAAGTGACTTTTACATGATAAGATACAGGGAAAGCCAGTTTCAAGGTCACGAAAAACCGCAAAACGATCAAACCAAACCACTTAATATGCTCACTTCACTGCCGTGAAATATTTTTCATTTTATATCTTAGGGAATTCTTGATGTATAAATGCATACTGAACAAGATTAACCTCAATGTGAAATACATTTTTCTTTTTTTGATATTCTGCAAGTCAGAGACCAAAATTGCCTTTGGTTTGAAGACTGAGCATCGAATGAAAACATTATTTTAAACTGAAAAAAATTTGCTTTCCAAATCACAAACAACGTCATAAAATTTTCGTCCAGTAATCATAACAAGGCAAAACGGTCACTGACCTGGATTTTGGTTCCAAATATTGAATCAATATACAGTTTTAACATTTTCATATACCTTTTCACAACACGTTACGTGTGCGAATCATGTTATAAAAATTAACATATACATACAGTATTGTGTATTTTAATGTAGGGAACTGTAATAGTAAAGTGTCTTCACTTAGTTCAGTTTAGGTGGAATCGTGGACAAGCGTTGGTTTATTTATGATAAAAAAAGCCCACAATATCCAATTTGTAAGAGTGTGGCCATTTTAGAGTGGTAGAGCCCGCTTTAACATCTTTGCACGAATGGGTCGGCTCGCCCGGTGCAATACCACGACCACACAGAAGACAGGCGTGAAGTGGAAGCAATTCCGCGTTTCGTCTGATGAGTGTGGTGCCGGAGGCCCAATTTTAGTCCCTTTTCCGTTCCACCCTTTTCTCATAAGGAAAGGATTGGATGGGAAAGTGGATTTGACGGTGGGGGAGACGCATAGGAAGGGGAAATACCCTCTTAATGTGCGTCTCCTCCTCCGTCGATCAGGGCGTTAGATGCATCACATTCGAGACGAGTTTAACGTAAAATTTATACGCATTATAATTATGTACCATTTACTGTTGGATACGTGTTTGATAAAACGATCAATAGCAAGATATCCTGCGCGTGAAGAAACAAACGAGCAAATAACGTATACAGTTTGACACAATTAAAGATAACGCACGTTCGTAAACCGAAAATATTTCAACTTCAGTTAACAACATTTACAAAATGCTTTCTAGTTTCGGCAGTTAAAACTCTTTGTGAGACAGAATAAATTTGCGAGTGAACTTTCGAATTCTATTCTACCATAGATAACTAGCTTTAAAAAAAATAAATTAAAAAAAAAAACAAAATATGTGTTCTTCCAGACTATCCACTACATCCATGCCAAATTTCATCGAGATTCGTTCAGCCGTTTAGCCTATGAACTCTAACAAACATCCATCCATCCATCTAAACTTTCGCATTTATAATATTAGTAAGATATATTATTTAGCAAGTACATATTATACTGATAGTGTAATTAACTCTCTTAAGATAAATCATTACCTACATAACATAATCAACGAAATTATAGGTTCACTATAGGACTAATGGTCGGTTTCCCAGCTATATTTAACTATTCATTATTGTTTTTGGTTTGATAACTTCATGAAATGCATATTCGAACAACATAGTTTGAGTCTTACTCTGTTGAAACTTAGGTCAACTAATTAATCACTAGGTAGTGATAAAATGAATGGAAACTTCAGCAACCCAGCATAAAATGTGAAGGGAGGGGACAATCAAAACAAGTTAAGGTAAAAATTTGAATATAGACTAACTAACTCTGCAACCAAAGTCCTGCTAGAATCATTAACAATTTGATATTTAAAGGTCACTTCCACTGCAATTTCCTTTTATCCAATCCATACATTTTTTTATATCAGTTAATGCAGAATACCTACTGATATTATAATTAGACAATAACAATTTAGACTTGATGAAAACTAGTTACATTGTCACTGAATATATTTTTAGCTTACAGCAGCTAGTGCCAACTAAATAACACTTCAGTGAAAACATACACATATAGTTATAATAAACTTTTAGTGAGACACAAGAAAAATGTTATTGCTATGAGTTTATTCAACTTTAAAAACAAAAACATAGCAAAAAATTGACCTTTGTAATAAACATAGACATTTGATATTGTTTTCATTTATATTGCAATTCCAATAGCTATAATCAGATTACAGTTTATTTAGCAGCTATCAGAAAATATAATGTTGCTCTAACACAACAAAAAAAAATTAAAACATGACAATCTGTAGCAAATTCAAGAGTAGGTGATCTCCTAGTGAAGTGAAAATTGCAACAAGCCTATAATATGGGTTACCAATGGTATGATTTATGTGTAAATACTGTGCTCTAATCTGTAAGAATCAGACATTGTAGTTGCTGGGTTAACAATGATTACCTTGTATATTGTGGTGAAATTCTCATTAATTATAACTATATCAGTTTTTCTTTTAAATATATTTTTTACATAAAATAATGAAATGAAGTGAAGTTCATCTAGATTTTACTATACTATACATTGCTATAATAGGATTCGTAAATTAATTGTTGGCGTAATCGCTATTTTCATTCAAAACAAAGCGTTTTAACTCCGCTTATATTTGAACGGTTACGTGGAAGTAACGATCGAAAAGATCAATAAGAGGCGGACGCTAAACATCGAGGAAATATTTGGGAATTCTGAAAGAGAGACGACATTAACACTACGTTGAGACCTTGAAATGGAGCACAGTACGCGAAAATACTTCCTAGAAACCATGCCATTGCGATTACAGAAAGTACCGTAGTAATATGTGATTTACGCGTGGTTTTATAAAACATTCAACTTTATTAAATGTTACTGAATCCCTTATTCAGCCAATATAAATTGATCGTTAAATAGATATTCATCATTCATGAATGCAATAGTTTTTAATTTGTATAAACGTATAATTCTAATAAAACACAGGTGTCACGTTATGTAAACTCCAAAAATAAACGAAAAGGTACTTACTTCAATGACCTGGGAACACAGGAAAACATTTTAAAAAATATATTTCATATACTATAATGCAATTCACTAAAACTGTACGTTTCACTGTCCGAGTACTGTGGTTATTTTAAATTATATTGCTAACGCCCTCCATGTGGGGCTATGCGTGTAGATTTCGGATTCCGTTCCGTTTCTGACTGTTTGTGAATTCTGCTTTCTGTCTTTCGCGTTTGCACATTCAGCCACAGATTCACTGATCCATAGATAATACTTAAATATACTGATATTTACTGACATCTATAGAAATACACTGGGTAGGTCGCTGCTTGGAAATGGCAGATTTTGCTTCGTTATGTCTTGAAAGTGCCAGTTGAAGTTACTGGCGGCTAAATAAATATGTTTTATTAGTTCGAGTTTCCATCACCGCTCCCAACCGCTACAATCAGCGCCAAAATGGCAAAAACCAAAACAGCACAAAATATCCTGTCCTTTAGCCTAACCAAAAATAAATGTCAGATTATCAGACTCCTGATCATAATCTATAGAAGTTTTTGACATCTCAAATTATTTTTTACTCTGCCACCTACCAAATGTCAAATTTGTGAAATGGAAAACATATGACTTCTGTGAATCTAAATGTAATTAAATATTTGTACTAAATTTGTGTAAATACAGGAAATAAAGTGTCAATACGATGATACGAGAAGATGACCCACAATTTCGTATCACACCAGTACAACAAATGGCATCAGCTTGTTCTGGTGCCTTGATAACTTCATTATTCAGTGAGTGTTTATGCCGATTTTTTAAATTGTTTTAATAACGTTATTTTATAGGTTACTTACACAATACGAGTTATATAGCTATTTCACAACATATACGACTATTTTTTTTTCTATTACCTTGATAAAAAATGTAAAGTATGAATTTACATATGTTTAAAATTTAAATGTTGACTACGACAAATAGAAAACGCACTACATAATTACAAAGAGAAATACGTAAATATTTAAAAAATAATAATACATCGTGCTCACTGTGTATTCTAAGACTTATGAAAAATCTCTTTTTATAGAACAACTGGCTCAATTAAAATGAAGTGCCTGTGGTTTAGTTTTTTTTCTTTTACTGTACACTTAACTCAAAACCATGCCAACTCCATATAGGATAGTATCTTTCTATATATGTAATACATTTTCTATATCAATTTTGTTAATATTTGTCACTTTTCAGTGACACCATTGGATGTTGTTAAAATAAGGCTGCAAGCGCAGCAGAAGGCATTACTATCAAATAAATGTTATTTGTATTGCAATGGATTGATGGAACATCTCTGTCCGTGTGGGGAAACAGCATGGATACCTAGACGAGTACATTTTCATGGTACATTTGTAAGTCTTTATTTGTACTATTTTATTAGCTAGGCTATATAACTTAAAGTTTACTACAGACATAATATTCTAAGTGTTTTTAATTATAATACATACTCTCAATTAGTATAATTTACTTTTAATAGCTTCATTTTTGTTCCAAATTAATGGCTCCTATGTACACTATTATAAGCCAAAATTTTGCCATTTACATCTTGGTTTGTGTTTTTTAAATTAACATCACCATCTGCTCACTATACATCCCCACCGAGGGGCTCGGAGCCTACCCTAAAGTTAGGGTGACAAAATAAATACTAATTTTAAACATATGATAGTTTATGTAGAACATATCCAAAATTGTGTCTATTTAAATTGTTTTTGCACTTATTTTTTATTCAGAATGGGCTTAACAACAAAAACATTCAACTGCCAGTTATAGTGGGATGGAAATTGTTTCTTTTACTTTTAGAAATCTAAATTATTTATAAGTATACACAACAGCCAATTTAATCATACAATTTGATAAATAGAAAACAAGTATACACAAAACAGATAAATTGGTCAATGGGTCCATAACAGTATTTTCAGAAATGATTCATTTAGGACTAGCTGTTGCTTGGGACTTACCAAATTACCTTTCTAATGGTGAAAGAATTTTAAAAATTGACTCGAGTAGTTTTTACATCAATCAAAATATACAAAGATACAAATCTTTCCTCTTTATATTATTAGTATGGAATTAATATTTTTCAGTAGTTTTCTTAAATTACATTGTATTACTGTTTTCACAGGACGCATTCTACAAGATAGCTAAACTGGAAGGTGTCCCAGCATTATGGTCAGGTTTGAGCCCAACCCTCGTATTGGCATTACCATGTACAGTAGTATATTTTGTGAGCTATGAACAGCTTCGGTTTAAAACTAAAACTTTATATAATAAATGGACGGACACTGGTAAGTTATTTTTTAATGTTACACACCTTACCTGTATGCATAGATTTCTTATATGTGTTTTAAATTTTCAGTTCATCAACCAATGTGGATACCGTTATTTGCTGGTGCCACAGCCAGGACTATAGCTGTCACAACATTTAGTCCTTTAGAACTTATTAGGACTAAAATGCAATCAAAAAAATTAACATATTCAGGTACAACAATTATTTTAATTTTATTGCTTCAGGAAATTGCCTTCACTGTTTATTTGTGAATTTTTGCATTTTTATTTTTCAGAAATTACCACAGCTTTACGCCAAGTTGTTAAGTATGAGGGATACAAGGGACTATTTCGTGGTTTAGGTTCTACATTACTTAGGGATGTGCCGTTCTCAGGTACTGAAGTGTTTTATGACTAAGTTTAAGTTATCCTCAATTTTTAACGATTTTAAAGTTAAATATCTCCATTTATTATTTCTAATTTCAGGCATATATTGGACAACATTTGAAACAACTAAACGAATATTTAATAAGCCAGATTCAGAGAAAAATTCCTTTCCCTTTAACTTCTTCTGTGGTTCAGTAGCGGGCAGCGTAAGTAAAATCTTTACCATGTTATCATCATCATCAACCTTTAAATTGTATCATGAAAAAAATGAATGCAATTTTAGGTTCTTGATCACTTTCTGGCTAATAAATATGAATAATTTACAGATTGCGGCATTTGTTACACTACCTTTTGATGTAGTCAAAACACATCAACAAATAGAACTCGGAGAAAAAGAAATTTACACAGGTAAGAATCTATTGAATCACTTTTTGTGGGGAAATGTAACCAGAAATGTAAACCCTCATTGTATTAAACATTATAAAACCAATATGCCTGTAAACTCTTGCTTGATAAAGTATTGAAGCGCTCAAGCTAGAATTTTTATATTTTTTATATAGGTATGTTATATATTACCCTTTGTTAAAGTACCTTTTTAACTATTTAACTCATAATTCAATGGAAATTAAAAATAAACCTATCTAAACAATTTTTATCTTTGTAAAGCTTTAATCACATATTTACATTAACAACTTCAACCCTAAAAAGTTACCAAAAACAAGCCCATAGACAATAAATAACACTCATCCGGAGAAATATGTACAAATTCTCATTTCAATTGAATTTTACATGTAAAACTGTTGTAACAGATGGAAAAATACAACAGAGAGCTTCAAATATGCAGAATATTGTTAAGACCATCTACAATAACCATGGCTTTAAAGGCTTGTTCACGGGCTTGTTGCCTCGGATATTCAAAGTGGCCCCTGCATGTGCCATTATGATAGCAACATTTGAATATGGGAAACAATTCTTCCAAAAATACAACACACAGAAATATAAAGAAAAATTACAAAGGTAAATAAATTTCATGTAAGTCATTGTGTAATTGATTGTTTGTTTGCATGTTGTGATGGAAAAATGTCATTTCTGTTTGTGTTTTGCTTATTTTTTCAATTTTTATTTGTTTTTCCGTATATGTTTTATTAATTTCCATTTCAGAAAAGGGATTGAAGTGACAATACTAAAAAGTGACTAGCATGAAATTGACCGCACTTATTGTGTAGTGTTATTGTTTTAATTGGATATTAAAATGGTATAATCTCTTGTAAAAACTATGTTAATCCAAATAGTGTAGTTTGCATGCCTTTATTTTCTAAAAAAAATTATAACCTAAACAAGTAAAGTAGTGATAAATTATTTAAAGAAAGTTGAGTCTTAAATTATTGGTAAACTTATATAATGGTTTTTTGTTTAAAACATATATATATTTGTTGAATGGAGAGCAAAAAGACTCACAATGTGTTAATTTTTTTTTAATTTACTACAAACCATTTAATCTACATAAATTATGCTATTCTGTACATTATCATACATAGTTTTATAATTTAATTTTGATGTAAATCATATTTTGTGGTTTATAAGTTAAAAATTTTAATGTATTCAAAACTTTAAAACTTTTTTCTTTACAGACATCAAGAGATTGTTATAATTGGGAACCATAAAAATAATGACTATTCTTAAAATCAAGCAAATAGTTGAAAAAGAAGACCAGCTAACGCCAAAACAACAGTAGCCAAAAAGAGAAAAATGGAAAATGTTTCAGATGGCCGACATTTAAATTTGTCCTTTTTTTAAATTGACAATTACATAGAAACATTATTAAAATGTGATAATAAAATAATTATTTTTAAGACATGTTACCATATTACATGATAAATGTGATTATAATTTTAAAGTTTTGGGTAGAAAACTTTAAAAATGATTAAAGGTTCAGATAATCTGATATTGACTGTCTGAACCAATGATAATGAACCTGTTTAATTTACATTAAATTTTCTTAAGATTGGTTTGGTTGGTGTTAAGGTGTTTGTATGTGTCTAGACACATTAAAATAGTTTGCAAAGGTTGTATGTGTAAGTATGGTGTATGGCAATGGAAATAAAATACAGCCAAATACTGAAACAATAAGATTTGTCTTGTTTCATAATTTTAATGGAATTTGTAGTTTAACCCTGGCCTCTATCATTTAGGATGCTGTATATTTAAATGTCATTCAGCATTCGGCTGTTAGTATAATTCTAATTGATTTCCAATTCATATGTTTTATTTATATTTCATTGTATTTATGCCGTCTATTTCTTTTACAATATTGT
>LD688974.1:5119489-5133200 GCA_003118335.3 Papilio memnon | reverse complement strand
GTCTTTATCATTGATTAAATAACATCATGTAACACTTATTTAAGTCACTAAAGGCCAATTACTTATCAAATCTTAAATACTTTGCTTCATTAAGGCCACTTACAATGTGATAGACTTCAAAACTAGTAAGGAAGTGGGTATTTAAGTGTTGCATTATAATTTAAGACCCTGTTATATATTTAAATGCTGTTTTAGTAAACGTTAGAAATGCAAGTAATTTAATATCCATTAAATTACTTATGACAGACAAATTTATGTTGTAATTTGCTAAATTTAAATCTTAGAAAGGTGACTGAGAAGCCATATTTTGAAATAACATTGGATTACAATTAACAACACTACTTTGAGAACTTAAGACTCATCACAGCCCCTAGCAACAGAAAACCAAGTTACCATTGACATAAAAATTCCAAACATTTAATTTTTTTTCACATTACATAATAAGATCACTATTTTATATTACTTACATCTTATTTTTATATGAATTATCTATTAATTTTCAGAATATCATCTCAAGCTGAACAATGGCATCATCTAATACATTACAAAAAGCAATTGACCTGGTTACTAAGGCAACTGAAGAAGATAAGAATAAAAATTATGAGGAAGCACTAAGACTCTATGAACACGGGGTAGAATATTTCCTTCATGCTGTTAAGTATGAAGCACAAGGTGAAAAAGCTAAGGAGAGTATTCGAGCAAAATGTCTACAATATCTAGATAGAGCAGAGAAGTTGAAAGATTACCTGAAGAAGGACCGAAAGAAGAAGCCAGTCAAAGATGGAGAGTCGAAGAGTGAAGATAAGAAGAGTGACAGTGATAGTGACTCTGATGATCCCGAAAAGAAGAAACTGCAAGGAAAACTAGAGGGTGCCATAGTTGTTGAAAAGCCACATGTTAAATGGAGCGATGTTGCTGGTTTAGAAGGAGCAAAGGAAGCGTTAAAAGAAGCTGTTATCCTTCCTATTAAGTTTCCTCACTTATTCACAGGTAAAAGGATACCTTGGAAAGGTATTTTACTATTCGGTCCACCTGGTACTGGTAAATCGTACTTAGCAAAAGCGGTTGCTACCGAAGCAAACAACTCTACGTTCTTCTCTGTTTCATCATCCGATCTTGTTTCCAAATGGCTTGGTGAATCAGAAAAATTAGTGAAGAATTTATTTGAACTTGCTCGTCAACATAAGCCGAGTATAATATTTATTGATGAAATAGATTCTCTCTGTTCTTCTCGTTCTGATAATGAGTCTGAATCAGCTAGGAGGATCAAGACAGAGTTTCTTGTCCAAATGCAAGGTGTGGGAAATGATATGGACGGTATACTGGTACTTGGAGCTACAAATATACCTTGGGTCCTTGATGCTGCTATTAGAAGGCGTTTTGAGAAGCGTATTTACATCGCTCTACCTGAAGAACATGCTCGTTTGGATATGTTTAAGTTGCATCTCGGAAACACAAGACATCAGCTGACTGAGCAAGATATGAAAGTTTTAGCTATGAAGACTGATGGTTATTCAGGAGCTGATATAAGTATTGTTGTTCGTGATGCTCTGATGCAACCGGTTCGTAAGGTCCAATCGGCCACTCACTTTAAGAAAATTTCAGGACCAAGCCCGACTGATCCTAAACTGACTGTCCATGATTTGTTGACTCCATGTTCTCCTGGTGATGCAGGAGCGATGGAAATGACATGGATGGATGTACCGAGTGACAAGTTGGGTGAACCACCAGTCACAATGTCAGATATGTTGAGATCTCTAGCTACGTCTAAGCCAACTGTCAATGATGATGATATGATCAAACTCAAGAAGTTCATGGAAGATTTTGGTCAAGAAGGCTAAAAGAATTATGTTATATTTTCTTGATTCACAAATTAATGATCTTATAGCCCCGGGTCTCCAAGCCTGCCGAGTGATATTAAAGATGGATGGCTAAAATAATGGAACCTGCATATAGATCTTACGATTTTTCTTTATTATTTGAAATATAATTATGTATCCTAATTTTATAGAATTCAAATTGCATTCTTAGAAATACATAACACATCTCAAATAAATATAATTTTTATTTTGTCTTTGATTCTTTAAGTGTTGCCAGAAATTATTAAGTTTGAAAGTCTTTAGTAAGTTTGGAGACCCTATTTTATTTAATTCTTGTATTAAACATAAAAGATTATTTACTAAAATATTACGTTAGTATGTTAAAAATTATAATTGTAATAATACATCCGTCTAAATAAACAAAAAAAAACCTTTACAAGTGCACACATTGGCAGTACCAAATTAAAACCTAAACATTGTAAACCAAGGATGTATTGTTTAAAATGTTTCGTTTTTATTTGAAACAGCAAATATTTAAGCATTAAGCACGAACGTTTAAACTTTTTTTTACTTATAACTTATTTTATATATTTTGAGTATAATACGAATAACCCGGGTAATAACCCCGGCTCAAGGTCACTAAGCGAGTGCCTCCCCGCGCCCTTTTATGCCTCGCAGTAACTAAAATCCTGTTCTGCGCATTGATTCGTGAGATGTATCGAGTCGCCTATTATTTGATGCCCCCTATACTTGGCTGTGTATCACTAAGCTACACGGACAGCGAATTCTTATACGAATAGATTACTCTTGACGGATTAAGACGTAATTCAATTGTTATCATTAAATATTGTATTTTCTGTAGCTTGTTAAATTTATAAGAAGTATTTTATTATTTAATGCATTGATACAGGGTTACATTTGAGTTATATATTGTAGAAAAATTCGGCTTCCTGTTTCACAAAAACATTACATAAAAAAACTATGTAAATTCAATAGTGAAAACTCTGAACACTCTGAATAAGGCCCCCCACAGACTAAGGCTTTTATATTTGATCGGATCTGAATCGGAGTAATATGCCACGGTTATACATGTACATACTGATTTAGCGCCAGACTAAACTATCGGGCGGTTAAAAGTCTAGCGTGTGAGGGTCTTAAGGCCTAGTTACCCCTAACTTATGGTATGCTCTGAGTACTTTTGTTGGCACATATGTGAGTTGAAGTCACATGTTTATATATTGGATCCATATGTTTATTAAAATGTTAGTGAGTACTTTGTGATTCAAGATTTATAAGCATTTGTAAAAGCACGATGTTAGACTAAGGGCCTGTCCCACCAAATTGTAAATTGTCTGATAACAATCCAGTGTGTAAAATATATGATGGAAATATCGGATTTTGTTCCCTTATCTGACAGTGTCGTCATTTAAGCTATCTGAGCCTCTATCAGCCAGTGGTGGGACAGGCCCTAAATATCAATTTTCAGCTTGTGTTATATATTGTAATATTCTATCGCTACAGATTAGCTTAAATACGAATTGATCTTTTCTGTCTATTACCTAATTCATAATTTCATGCAATTTTATTTTTATAAATCTTAAGCAAATAAACAGTTTTGAATGCAATGTGTTGTTTTAATAAGAAAAATATCTATACTAAATTATACTCAAGTTATTTAATAAAGGTTTAAATATATAACAAACGTTATATCCGTTATTAAAAACAAATAGTTTTACACGTGCGTTAGAGAAAAAGTCTATGTAACCTTAGAAAAAAACTGTTCAACGTCCGTAGACAAACAATGGGCATTTTCTCATATTAGGAATGAAGGACATCCTTAGATGTCCAATTACAAAAAATATTAAAACCTTAAAAATGCGTAAAGTTTAATGTACCAAATATACTAAACGAAATTAACAATAATGGGAAAATATGTACTAACACAGTACATGCTTTACTTTGTTTTAAAGAACAAAAAAATTAAGAAGGTAAAAATGCATCTGCGGACTTTTTTGTACACAATTATTGACCAATAATCATATTGTATTAAATGAGTTATGTTTACATGTAGGTACATAAGTACAATGCACTGCGAAGGTCACAGATACGTGCAGTGTACCAGTGTACGTACGTTTGTAGAATAAAACATGAGTATCGAAGTAGAAAATAAATAAATAAGACATATTTTAACTTGTTGTTCCATGTGTATAACAGTCGTTCTCATAAAGGGGAGACTACTTTCATTGTGTAATTTTATACTCATTGATTAGAATCATTTAAAAAGTGATTATGTGCTTAAAATTGTATAAGTCGTTTGGTAATTAACATAATTGGATGTGATTTTGTAAAGATTTAGAAGTAAGTGTTTATGAATTCAATTTTATTAATTTATCCATAGTAGTTCTCAACTGACAGGACTTGGGGACATCATGTGTCTAGGGGTAGAATTTGGGCGCACTTGGTGTTTGGGAACGCCTTGGTCGTGATTTGGTGAAATGTTCACCAGCATAAGCTGACATTGTGCATAAGCGTTTTCATAGCCCCATGGACATGCGCCTGAGAAATATTTGAGATTTTATAGTTCTTAAAAAAGAGGAATATTATTTCGTTGAGTAACTGCAACAGATTGTGTCGTTGGCATTGAATCAACAACTAGGGCTGTCAAAATATAGAAATGTGTTTTTTCTTCTTTTTGTGCTTTTTTATTTCAAGTGTTAATTAAGTGTATATTTAGCAAAGGTATGTAATTGCAGTGCGTTGATTTTTATTGTGTTATTTATGGCAATTTAGAAAAAGTTATCTGCCAGATAAAAATTAACTGATGACAAGACGTGTTTATTAATTTAACTGATAAAGTTATTTAAAACCTTATTTAATTTGCCAAAAAATTTAACAAAAGGGTTTAGGTTTTAAATTAACTTTTTGTAAATATTTAAAAAAATATACATAGCTATTTAAACTTAGTCATGATCGCCGAACCATATTCACAGACTATAACTTGCCCTTGTTTTCGTTGAAGGTCAACGACTTTACCACCTGCGGCATTCTATATAAGTTGTTTGTTTATGTTTTATATTTTTTTAGAGATCAAGAGCGTAGCTGTGCGGTGGTACTCGTTATGTACATTAGGATAAAATGGATAAAGTGGACATCATAGTTATCGGTGCTACAGGTTTCACGGGGAAACATGTTGTGCAACAGTTGGCAGCGTTCAAGAAACATGATGTATATAAAACAATAACTTGGGGGATATCTGGCAGATCGAAGGATAAAGTAAATAACCTGATATCAGAGATCGAAGAATACGGTGCGTACTGTTAAATATATCTTAATTGGAGTAAAAATACTATGGTTTTTATCTAGAATTTTTATTAGAATATTATTATGGAATTTGATAAATAAAATATTTTTTTAAAGGCCCAAAAGTTTCATGGTTTTGAGTCAAAAATATATAAACATGTGACGATAAAACTTCGGGCGGGCCATAAATGGAACGCTTTTAGTGTCAACGACCTGTTTAAAGCCTATAGAACATATTTTTATGGCGTTAAAATTACTTTAAAACAATTTGTATTAGTACCTTTGTATGATGTTAGTTGTACCGTGACTTCCTGTCATTTTAAATCCGTTAAGAGTAACGTCAAAGCTCCATTGATTACTAATGCCCTCCGAATTCTTCTGTCAGTCAGCAATTTTAAATTAGTTACTTTAAGATATTACTAGGCCATTTTTATTTCACGCTGGTCCAATGCTTCACACATAACTTTGAGTTTGTTCATGCAGGTTGCATCATTTCCTTCATCGCAAGAACGCCGTGTAATTAACTGTTGCTAGATAATTCGTTAACTACTTTGGTTATTGTTTTTTATACAATAAGGTGGCAAACGAGCACGCGGCCACCTGAATCCGCCGAAATGGCGAAGCGACCACTGCCCATAGACATCCACAATTGCAGATACGTTGCCTACCCTAAATCGACGGAGAAGGAGACCCACATAAAGAGGATGATCCCCTTCCCCACCCTCAAATCCACTTTCCCTTCCAATCCTTACCTCATAAGAAAACGGTGGAACGGAAAAGGGACTAAAGTTGGGCCTCCGGCACCACCCTCATCAGACGAAACGCGGAATTGCTCCTACTTCACGGCTGACTTCTGTGTGGTCGTGGTAATATATAGTTGATTTCATTGTTTTAGATGTTGATGTAACGAAAATTCTTACAATTATAAATGATGTTAAAGACGAAAGCATTTGTAATGTAACGAGGAAAGCTAGAATTGTTATAAATTGTACCGGACCCAACACGTTATTAAGCGAATACATAGTGAAAGCCTGTGTACACACTGGAACGCATTATGTTGATATATCGGCGGAATTGTACGTAAGTAGATTGCTATTATTATCCAACATATTAGTAGGTTATAATGAATACTCCTGAGAACGTTATCGTAACGCCATAGACAAAATTTGAATTGTTACCTCTCGGTTACTTAAAAGGAAGTCCCTACATCTGAATAACTTGTATAATCTATAGTTACATAATAAATAATTTTTAATTAAAAAAAAATAATAAAGTACTCTCTTTAAAGTAAAATAATAAATCCCATGTACATTTTTTCTAAAATGGCTCTCGTAACTGTCATGCAAATGTTCGTGATGGACCCTATGAACCCAGTATAAACTGCAATGCTAAAGTCAAAACAATATTAAAAGACTAACAAATAACAACATTTAATTACAATCAATAAAAAATCACGGTTTGTTTTATTAAATTAAAATGTATATTATACTTAAGTGCATTGAGTTTGACGTAATTTATTCAAAGATTTTTAATTATCTTTATTCCTTACTTCTGTTGTTAATTATTATTATTTTTTCAAATCTTTATAATCTGTGTTAAATAATGAATGAAGTAAATAATAGGGAAAGGTTATCCCCTGAGATGTCCGATTCATGTCTACTATGCGATTTTTCTTCCCCACTGGGCTAGGCAGTCATATTTCTGGCTTGTTATTTGTTCCGTTGCCTCCCAGGTGTAACATTTTTCAATTGTTGATCGTATCGTCTACTTGATTATTCCGTTGTTTGTTTACGATTACGGAAATGTTTTATTACCACTGGAGTTTTTCTCTGCGGTGTCCTATTGTTTTATTTATATTGTAAATGTATGTTTCGTAATGTTTTTCTATAAAACTTCTGACACGATATATAACGATATATATCGACCTTATATACGAGTATAATGATTAGCTGTTCCCTTGCGGGTTCATCCCCTTGAAATTATAAAAACTTTATTTTATTGTTTACATTTGTCAAATTCTCAATTGCAAATGTTTTTTCCTTGATGTTGGCAGTAACTTATGGTCTCTTTCCCACATTAGAGTTTTTATCCAAAATATTTACCCCTTAAGTTTAATGGCGTGAAAATATATAGCCTAAAGCGTGACGTAAGTCTAGGGCTTTTTATTAAAAAAAAATTATTCCCAAATATGCTGTAATTGCTGACATCTTAGGCAACAAAGAAGTGTGTATTTACGCTTTATTATATTAGTATATCTATATAAGGTAGAGAAAAAACAAAAATAAGTATCAAATCGAGTATAAAAAGTTTTAATTTACGTTTTTGAAAAATTGTGCTGGGTTTCTGAAATGTGCACTTATTTTGTCATTACCTATCATTTCATTAGTGTTATTGATCTATGATTCAACGGAGTTAAACTCAAGTTACGTAGTTCGGAAAAGCATTTCTTGGATTTATTGAACCAAAAACACTAAAGAATGGTTAAACCTAGCTGGGAAACCGGCCATTAGTCATTTAATAAACACTTTAATGCACCAAAACTCTGAATTCTGGTCTTTCTAATTATCCTTTAATTGTTATAACAGCGTCTTACCTTTTCTCATCAGGAACTTTATGGCATTTTTGATCTACATTTTTTTGTCGTTTAAAATAATTATTTTAAAACGTTTCCAGCATATGTTAAACGTGTACAGAGCGTACCACAAACGCGCAGAAGAGGCGGGCGTCATCATAGTACCAAGTTGCGGCTTCGCCTCTATACCAACTTCGACTGGTTTAATACTATTGAATAGACATTTTAAAGGTAAATCTTTGATATTATTGTTAACGAGCTGTCGCCCGCAAACTACGTTAGCGTGGAATTCAAAAAAATGGTCGTCTATAACATTGCCGCGTGCATCTACTTTTTACCAGCTACCTTCCCGTAAAATTCCCGTCCAAATCGGTTCATCCGTTCCAGAGATATCGGTCCGGTCGCCATTTTGACAGCGCGGAATTAAAAAAATGTAGCCTATAATATGCCCGTCCATGTCAGCTACCCTCCAGTGAGAGTGCCGTTAAAATCAGCCCAGCTGTTTCGGAGATTACCTGGTATAAACGCGGCTTGCGGACAGACAGACAGACAAACATTTTTTAAATGCGATTTTCGTTATCAGCAACGCAAGTACATCATGTTCCCGAAATCTGGAATTTTTCTTTTGATATTACAAACAGACATTCCAATTTTATTATATGTATAGATTTACAGTATATAGTGTTTGAATATTTATAAAATTAAAATGACTACAAACTCGTTTGATTACAAGGCTTTTTAGTTATAGGCCTTTTATGTTAATGATTGATTTCAGGGTCGTTGCACACAGCCGAATGTTACGTCGAGTTACACATACCCAGAGAATGTTACTACGGCGGAAGGAACAAAACATTAGTACACTATGGTACTTGGGAGGCTTTTGTGTATGAAATGACTAATATGAAGAAGTATAAAGAATTGAAGAAAGAAACCTTTGCCGAAGTGATCAGTGAACCTGTACCGAGGGAAATAAAAAAGTAAGTATAAATTAAGCTCTTATTAGTTATATAACAGCGATGTCTATCACATTTATTAAATAACTAGCTTTCGCCCGCGACTCCGCCCGCGCGGAATTCCGCGGAATTTATGTTTAAAAAAACGACAAAAGTGATTAGCCTGTGTTCTTCCAGACTATTGTCTACATATGTACCAAATTTCATCGAAATCCGGTTAGCTGTTAAGGCTACAAACTCTAACAAACATCCATCCATCCATCTATCCATCCATCTAAACTTTCGCATTTATATTTAATATTATTATAATAGTATGATTCTTTATTAAAAATGGAGTTTTAAAAGAAGTGAGCAATTTCTATTATTTTTATGTACATTCAATTTAAGAATTCTGAGATATTTTAGAATCAACAAAAGTTAAGGTTTACCCAACCCTTTTACAGCATAAGTAATTAATTTCCTAACAATCTTTCATAGCTCTACTTTGCTTTATGTATTTAATAGATAGTTTAGATATATAACAATTTGTAGCCTTCATCACTATCGATATTTGTATTATAGCAACTACGGGGTAACGATTTAAGTGCTTAGTCATACGGCCAAATACTGAAACGAATCTTAAATACTTTGCTTCGTAAGCACGCTTATAATCTGATAGACGTCAAAATTTGTAAGGAATTTAGAGTTCAATTGTGACCTCATAATTTAAGACATATTTAAATCACGTTTCAGTATTCGGCCGATATAGTCACTTGAGTTATTCCACAAATAGATTCGTATAAGAATTAACTCTTTCATAATTGATATCCTTAAAGTTGGAAACTAAATCAATTACAAAAGCAATTGCTGTTGGGTTTTCAAATATGCGTATGTTTACATTGTTATCGAACCCATCTTCGTCTGCGTCTGACATGTGATTTCTATATTATCTTAAACTTTGAATTTACTTACCTTTGTACCCGTGTCTTACGGAAATGTCAACTTTTTTTTCAGTAAATGATCGCTATTTTCTTACATATTTAATTAGTATTCAAATCATTTTTACCGTCTTTAGGCATACAGTGTTTCCCGTTAAGCCGACCGGCCCAATGGGAAAAATGTATTTGGGCCGATTGATCGGTGGTCCGATCGACTCAATGGGAAACATCCTATTAGTACGTTTACTTTTTGCATAATGTATCTTGCGGTGGTTTTATGCTGAACACTTGTATGTAATGTATTATGTATGGATTAAGAGCAAACAAAGTAGAGAGTCAAAGTAATATATTTTGTAGCAACAAAATTTCAGAATTTAAAATTTCACCAGTAGCGCATTATTCTTAAGCCACTTCGAAATTTCAATATTTACTCTCAATATTAATGTTTTCGTTCTCATTATATATATTTCATTATAGTCTTTGTTTTTTGTTGTATGTCGATTTAAAACTCTATTCTACAGTTTTCGTTGCCCAAGCTTGTTTCTCTGTGTAAAATGAAATATTATTTTTTGCACCTCAAAAATCATCGTGTTGCGTATTCACAATTTCACTTGACATATGTCGGGACCAACAAAACACTGCGCGTCACGGAAAATAATCAACGGTTAAAACAAAGGTCGTGTCCATGTATGCGGACTACCTTTTTGTATTACCTTTAGAGCGCGCGCACACCTTTGACTTAACAATCGCACCGTTGTGCGATATTTTAGTCAAAGGTGTGCGCCCGCTCTTACTATTATCTGAACGTTCTTGTTACATTCAATGTGTAATTTTATCGTGTCTATTAAAAATCATACTTCATACTAATATTATAAATGCGAAAGTTTAGATGGATGGATTTCAATGAAATTTGGTATAGATGTAGATGATAGTCTGGAAGAACACATAGGCTACTCCCTTTTGTTTTTTAATTCTACGCGGACGGAGTCGCCGGCGAAAACTAGTATATGTATGTAACTGTACACCTTTTTATCTCTCTACTCTGTCGAATTGATATCAAGTTTGTATCGGTCACTTTCGGGTTATTTTCCAAATTATATACCTTACAAATTCGTATATTTTTGTACATGCTGTCACTTTAACTGAATCACTTTTCTTAACGTTTATTTGCATGAGAAAGCTTCGGGTTAAAGTAATTCCTACGTGCCCTAATATCATTTCCGCGTTGGTAGATTAATTGCTAATTAACACACTAAAGTAGATTAAGGGTAATGTTTCTATTACGTTTAATTTATCCTTAGATAGTAAATTATTGGAACATCGATCTCAAAATTGAGTGAAATTCACGCTTGAAATCATAATTTCCGTTTCGGAATTGCGTATTGAGAGAACAGACGTGTCATGCCTTCGGCTCGTGTTCCTTGTTGATGTATGTTGTCGTTCGCTCTGCATTATATTCATATTTTGTATTCAGAAATCTTGTTTGTATCTAACTTAGAACACTATTGAATAAAAAGTTGACTTTACGTTAAGACTCTGAAATTACCCTCATACAAAGCCTACATTAAAGAGGAACTAAGTAAGACAAAGGAAGTAAAATCGAAACATAAGACTAAAATTAAACTTTTCCGAAATTCTGCATTTAAATAAAAGAGCTTAAAAACTACTTTTACATGTTTTTATAAAGTTTAATAACATTTTATTTCACTCATTATTACAGGTCATTTTTTCACAAACATGAAAGGAGATGGTGGTTCCCTTACCCAGGACCGGACTATGAAGTCGATTCCATGGCACAGATATATTTCCACGAGAAAAAAGGAAAGAAACCAATACATTTCAGGGCTTACACAACGATGCCATTATGGATTCACTTTTTGATCATTCCTTTAGTTTTCATCGCATATTTTCTATGTAAACTAAAATTCTTTAGGAACTTGATGTGGAAGCACCCGGGTTTCTTTTCCTTTGGTTTAATGTCACATAAAGGACCATCGGAAAAACTGAAGAATGATTTGAAGTACACGTTTACATTGATAGGAAAAGGAAGCGATCCAAATGCGAACGAGCATATTGTAAAGGTAAGGATACATTAATAAAACTATTAAAAATTTCATTGTTACTGTGAATAAAGTTGCTATAATTGACGATAGCCTAAAGGTGGGTACCGACTAACGTTACGGAGTGTAATGTAGCATATTACGTGTTACCCGAAATATACGAGTGACGTAGTGTTATGGTATGAATACATTGTAGTTTTCGAGTAACTAGTGCAGTACATACATTTAAACAATTTAATGAAGAGGTTTAAATCGGTTGCGTGTTCTGTAGATATAACACCATATGATGTCGCTAGTTTTCGCCAGCGACTCCGTCCCCGTAGAATTAAAAAAAACAAAAGTGAGTAGCGTATGTGTTCTATTCTATTCTATACCAAATTTCATGGTGATCCATTCAGCTGTTTAGTCTACAAACTCTAACAAACATCCATCCATCCATCTAAACTTTCGCATTTATAATAGTAGTATGATTTGTTATAATATAATATATGTTTATATTAAAAGTACTTTTTGACCGACTTCCCAAAAGAAGGAGGTACTCAATTCGTCTGTATATTTTTTTTATTTTTTTATGTTTGTTATATATTTATAGATTACAGGATCCGACCCTGCATACAAGTCTACAGCGACAACCGCCCTTTTCTCTGCAGTTACAATATTATTAGAGGCCTCAAAAATACCTAAGTATGTTTCATGCAACGTTAATATAAGGCAGTTTAAATTAAAACGAATTTGATTTAAAACGTAATTGTTTTTGTATTTCAGAGGTGGTGTTCTGATGCCAGAGTGTGCTTTCTACGATACAGATTTAGTTGAGCGTTTAAAAAGTAATGGAATAAATTATGAAATTGTAGATAATCGCAAAAGCAATACGTAGGGCTATGTAAATACATAAATAAAATTGTTGTTTATTCATTATATCAATTAAATATTTTAAAATATTTATGAAGTTTTATTTATCAACACATCTTTGTAATATATCAAGTCAAAATAAAAAACCTACTCGATTCCGTTATACTATATTTATTAATTACGTAACGCAGCGGCCGTAAAATTTAAAAGAATTCAAGACGTAGGCCTTGACATCTTTCTACTTTCGGTTTAAACGTCCTTTTATATTGCGACATAATTGTGCATTATTGTTTACTAGCTTTCGCCCGCGACTGCGTTCGCGTGGAATTAAAAAAAAACAAAAGCAAGTAGCTTATTTTCTTCCGGACTATCCTATGTATGTATGTCAAATTTCATTGAGATCCGTTCAGCAGTTTAGGCTACAAACTCTAACAACCATCCATCCATCGAAATTTTCGCAACTATAGTAAGACTAACAAAATTAAAACATGACTTTGGAATACTGTCACGGAAATTTTAACAGTTTTTAAATACAGTTTATTTATTAAAATATTTTAATTATTTATTATATTATTTGATGTTAATATAATACATCTATATTAAAATAACATAATACAGATGTATTAAAATAAACTGTCATAAAATATCTATTTTAAATACGAAAGTTTGGATGCATGGGTGGAATATAAAAGGATCTTGAGAACTACAGAGTGGATTTATGGAATTTGATACAGATGTAGAACGTATAGGCTAATAAAGGCCGTTAATTCATAATAAGATTTTGCATACTACTGTATTAGACTTTTTGTTAAACATTCCCTTCGTAATCTTATTGATTATGAAGATAATTGACAGGCTTAACACGATTGTCAATTATTATAGGACACTAATTGATGTTAATTGACATTGTATAATTGCACGTGTCAAATGGAAGATCCTTGTGGGATGTTATTTAGGTCTAGCTATAAGCCCGTTAATGATATTTCTTACCTCTTTGATACTCTTATGTCGGTGTTACGTAGGTTAGGTGTTACGAAGTCCTTGTCACAGATGGACACTATTGTTGTCTCTGTTTTAAGTCAATAAATAAGGATGACAACATGTGTAATTTCAGTAGAGATTAATAATAAAAGAAATGTTAAAAAGATTGAAACTTTATTTACATTAAAAGTAATTTTAATATCACGCATTTTTTCCTAGATTGACAATCGCTTGCTTAAACTGAAATAAAACAACT
>LD688974.1:5020663-5032660 GCA_003118335.3 Papilio memnon | reverse complement strand
TCATCATGTCATGTCATTTTGACATTTGCAATTGACAATTTGACAAATGTAGGTAAACAATGAAATAAATTTTTTAATAATTTCACGCGGATGAAGCCGCATGGGAACAGCTAGTGATTAAATAAACGCATATCTGATATTTGTACATACCACCAGACTCCATTAACCCGTACATTCTAAAGTAGTGTGTTTCTTAGTTGAGATTATCCTTGTATAAATATTTTAGCTAGAACTAGTATTAAATGTATGCACAACAGTAACGTACGTAGATTGATAGAAAAACATAAATTGTTGTAAGGCGATCGTCTTCGGGGATAACTTACGATTCGAATCAAGACTTTCGTGAATCGTAAACTATGGTTTCGGATATAAATTGACTATGTTATATCTTTTATTCCGCTTGTTTGTGTGAACGTGCTTTGGTTAGACAATAAATACGTTTTCATATATAAATGTTTTAGGTTTGTTTCAATTAATCGTTAATTACAAATTATAGTGGATTCAGATATGACGGCTGATACAAATATATGGAAGAACAGCACATACTGTGCCGACCGATAAGGGCAAGTTGAAGATGATGAAATTATAGTACAGTATTTGAATAATATACTAATTAATTGAACATTGGTAGAGCCCGATTTAACATTTCCGAATGAATTGGCCAGCTGTTACATTGCTGGATCGATCACACAGAAAACAGGCGTAAAGTGGAAGCAATTCCGCGTCTTGTCTGATGAGTACGGGTGCTAGAGGAATAGTTTTAATCCCCTTCACTTCCATCTCGTTCTTATAAGAAAATAATGGGAAGTGACCGTAAGTGCGGCTTCTTGCTTCTTTCTTCTTGCTCGTTCCTCTATCATATAAAAAAAGTATTATAATATGCTGTTTATCTTACTAATATTAAAAATGCGAAAGTTTAGATGGATGGATGTTTGTTAGAGTTTGTAGCCTGAACGGCTGAACGGATTTCGTTGAAATTTGGCATAGACATAGAGAATAGTCTGGAAGAACAAACAGGCAACTCAGTTTTGTTTTTTTTATTCCACGCGGACGGAGTCGCCGGCGAAAGCTAGTTTCCATATAAATACAATATTTGTAGAACACTGGTTTATGTGTTTTTTTACGTAAAAACAATTATAGTCGTGGTAATCAATCACTGCTGTATACAGGAACTGTGTGATGTATAGCCAGCGTTGTGTCAATCCAACTCGCGGACGAAAATAGTTTTGATTCAAATCTATTTGATGCGGAGTGTTATTGCAAATTGAAACAAAAACCCCATTCTGTATTCCTATCTATTCAAACCAGACTAACATGTGTATTTTGATATTTCACATATTTTTTTTTTGTCAGTATTTAATTCTTCTCCACCAAAGAGGTTTCATGGTTTCACAGAACTCTTTGGTTACCTCCCTGTAGTATGTATTTTTGTTGTTATTTATATCATAAAAAATATGATCTAATTAATAATGTTGACTAATTCACTTAAAAACTAAAACAATTTAAATGTTTTTTCGAAATTAACATTTTACGATATTTGTTACTTAGAGGTATGTCACGTCACATTTATTTAAATGCAGATTAATTAATTTTGGTAATAATTTTTGGTAAAAATTGTTATAGCTACATAACCTTTCTACTTTTAAACGTCTAATGTACCTATAGAATTTAAAAGATATGGCAACTTTTTAAAAACAATGGTGTAAAGAAAATGTGACATGTTATAAAAGTGTTACTTTAGGTCGGGTTAGAGTTGAAATCAGTGAAAATGTGGTTAAAAGACGTCAGTGTCTTCTAATTAAGATAATGTTAATATTTTTTTCGGAAGTACCTTTGTTAAATATGAATTTTAAATATAATACCATTGCTTTTTTCATGAATTCTGTACAATAAAATTGTCATTTGTAGATTGTTTTGATTAGCATTAATCGGCGTACACCAAATATCTACAAAGCTGTTCCGAATTTGAATTTTTTCTTTAATTATTGTTCATTTAATTTAAATTTAGTGTACGTAAATTGCTCTTAAACGTGTGAAAGTTGATAATCAAATTGTGGCAGTGGATTTAGGTTTAACTCACGTTTATTGCATTCATTTAACTATAATACTTCAGCCACTTTGCTCGGAGCACGCTAATTGAAACTACGTGAACATAATACGTTGTCTAAATTTGCAATCGCAATTTTGTCGTTTGACCTTTTTTGTGGTAGGGGAAGCCAATTTAGCGGTTACTCTTTATTGTAACTTTCGCTATAGACAGTTGAACAATTTGTCCGTAAATTATTTAGTTTTACGTCTTGCTGAAATTTATTGCTATAATTTGGCATTTTTGAGTATATTTAACCCAAGTTAAAGTTGCTGGTTATCTTTATATGCCATAGATTAATTTATAACTTTGACCTAAATGTTTAATTTTCTATTTGTCTTTTTAATTTTCAAATAAATAGATGCACTTGATTGCAGGTATTAACCTGGACATGGAAACAAAATTGTTCTTTGCTATTAATACATGTTTGATACGCTGATTGATGTTATGGGCCTCAACATGGTTATATATTTCACCGTAAATATGTATCACCACATTGCTTTCAGTAAAAGTACATTATTATTTTTTGATCAAGATCGTATTTTTCAAGCCTAATCATAATAGTGTTTCAATAGCTATGGTTAGTCAAATACTGAGCTTGACAGTTTAAGCTAAAATGCATTTCAAACACTGCTTAAGTTTTTTTATGGTAGCCTTAGTTTACGTAAATAAAGCAGAGAAATAAAAATTCTAGAGCGGCTATCGTGTTTCAGTATAACTAACGATTCGGACTCGGCTAAGGAATGGTAAAGTATTGCTTCCGATATAAATTGGCAATCCTATATCTTTTATTCCGCTTGTTTGTAGTGCAGACGTGTCCGGGATACAAAGAAATTGACCTGTTTTGTTTTACCATTTTTTGTAAAATATTTTTTACATAAAAAAATCTAAACTTTCTACCCTTTATTTATTTGTTGTCATAGTTTTATTAATATCTTTTTCTAGAATTATCTTAGATACTCTAAGCTGTAAACGATCTTATTTTTTCAGATATCTTGTACTAAATTCGTTATGACGATATGCGTTATACAATTTGTCGTGGCATGTGGGACCCCAATAGGGATAGGGTAATTCGATCTTCCTAATGGAACAGGGCTACCGTTCCACCCGCACGTGACCCGTACTACAAGCAGTTGTAAACCTGTATTGAGGAATAATCAATACAAACATTTATGTAATAAACTTTATTGCAAGTTTACAGTATTATGCGTACATCATGACATATTTTAACTGTCTAGTTATAGATATATAGTTAATGTAATATCGAATCGTGAGATTGACATTTTTATGCTTATTTTCTAGTTATATTATACAAGCTTCATGTTGGCGATGCAACAAGCCTTTTTGCTTCTTATATTTTATATTTTTACTTTTTTGCATAATTTTAAAATTAGAACGTAAGTTTTTAAATTTTATTATTTTTATTGTAAATATTTGTTATTCTTCATTAAATTCTCACAACGTTTGCTAGGCTGTATCTTTTATAATTTTTCCTCTTTTTCATTTTAAGTTTATTTTAATTCGTTATAATTCTCCGCGAGCTCCTCCTCCGCCTTCCTGTGCGTCCTTTTCACTTTACATTTGGCTTCCATCTCAGAATCACTTATACAATGACATATAATTGTTACCTTCTTCAAAAATAACACAGTAGCATTTGTCCATTTCTTTTAATAATAAAAACCCATGCCTAGAATGTAAGTTTTAATTACTTTAATTTGATAATTGCACAATTGTATACGACTATAAATTCTTTATAATTTTGGGATCAGCCCAGCCGTTGCTATACTTGTTCTGCAGCGATCACGAGGATAAATTATACGGCTATTTAAAACCATTTATTCCGTTGAGTTCGCTACACGTGACTTGTTCGGAACCCTCTTGAGTCTGCCGTTTTATGTCCCACGTCCGGTAACCGAGTTTTGATCGTTACATAAAATTGCTGACTTTGTTGGTTTGTTCGTCTAACGTATACACAATTGCCACAATCGTTTGAAATTCTCTGTTTTGTCAGCGCTGCTCCATTTAAACGATGAAATATCAATAAATAATTAATATACTTAGGCTCGACTTAGGGTTTAAGAAGCGAGCATATCACCTTCTCAAAAGCCAGCAACACATCTTCCATTCTTTTGCAGGATGTTCAAGGGCCTCGATGATTACCTCGGTGTTCCCGCTGCTTGTTTGTCCCCTTCTTTTATGCTTTCCAATAGCCATAAATTATATCAAATACTGCTACAATTAATTTCATCATCTTCATAAACGTTTTATACCTCACAGTTTTAAATCAGGTTATTTTTCTTTTGAATTCATGAAAAACATTTATTTTACCTCTTGAATTTCTAGTTTATTTGGCAAGTTTCAAAGTAAAAAGTTCAACAAAGCATTGGCTTGTGAAGTTTAGTGGTTCGAGTGGAGTCGAGTACATTTTTTGAAATACTTAAATAAATAATCTAAACTTCAAAGCAGAACAAGTAACTAAACATTAGAATACCTAGCATTTTAAAGGTTTTTATGTACATTCTTCCTAAATTGTTCATTTTACGATAGAATTAATTCATTAATTCTGTGGATATAGTAAACTCATTAGCATGAAGGAACTTTTCTAAGTCAAAAATGTAACTAGACCCAGGGTTTCGGCCAGTGTAAGTTTTCATATATTAAATATATTTATGTATTCCCAATTCAATTAAAGTTAAAACAAAACAAGAACCAATAATGTTGCAAAATAATAACAACAAATTTTTGATTTTATTAATATTAAAAATAACATTACATTCAAAATTAATATTACCATTATTAGCATTTGCGTCTATCAGACGGCACGATCAATCGTGAATGCATGCAAAAATACCCCGTACAACAGTTATCACGATAAAAGCGGAATTGACAAAGGGCTGATGGTTCTAACGCGACTGCACGTCGCACTTTGGTATCAACCATGATTACACTCTACACAGAACCCGCTATATGATGGAACTCAGATGTACTTTATCTAGATGCGCCACGTAACAAATAAATTATAAACAACTAGCTTTCGCCCGCGACTCCGTCCGCGTGGAGTTAAATAAAACAAAAGTGTGTAGCCTATGTGTTCTTCCAGACTATCCTCTACATCTATACCAAATTTTATCGAAATCCGTTCAGCCGTTTAGGCTACAAACTCTAACAAACATCCATCCATCTATCCATTCATCCATCCATCTAAACTTTCACATTTATAATATTAGTATGATATGAAGTATGATATGAAGTATGAAGTATGATACTACTGTATTCTATTGTTTACTGATTGTATACTTTTTAGTATAACTTACTAGCTTTTGCTTGCGACTCCGTCCGCGTGGAATAAAAAACAAAAACAAAGGAATTAGCCTATGTGTTCTTCCAGACTATCGTCTACATTTGTGCCAAATTTCATTTAGAACCGTTTAGCCGTTTAAGCCACAACAAACATCCGTCCATCCATCTAAACTTTTGCATTTATGTTAGTAAGATATTAATTTTTAATGTAGAGTAAGTTTCCGCGGCCAAAATACTATAAAAAACAGAGATAGATTTGAGGTTCTGTTTAGTTTAGTGCATACATACGATGAGTTTAATTACGTAGATAGCGAAAGTTTTTTTATTGAAGATATCTTTTCCAGTTGATAGAAGATCGATGGTAATTTACGTAGGCAGCGGCGTGGATGCAGGTACGTATTTTAACAATACACATTGTAACAGTTACTGAATAAAAAGAGTCATTAGATATGTACGAGCTTTTTTTGTTTGAAAACTTTTCAAATGTACATTGTTAAAAGTAACGAATGTATAGGAAAAATAAAACAACAGTGATATTTTTTGAAAATAAATTGGAATGTACATAAATTATGAATAGGATTAGCTTTCTTGTTGTATACACCGAGAGGATATTTTCCTACCAAAAAATCAAATCACACTAATAATATTTTGATTGAGTTGATATTGGTTTGCGGTCAGCAACCGCACTGCGGTTACCAGCCATGCTTGTTTGTTCTGCTTTTAATTAACTTATAGGGGAATGTCGGGTATTTCATAAACCAATCTCATGAAAATTACAAAAACAATGATATATAGCTTTTACGTAAATTACGAGGTTATTCTTGCAACCTACTAATCTTACTATTTATTACTAATATTGTTAAACTAAACGTTTACATGGTTTGCCTGATGGATTTTTCTGACATATCTCCAGAACTAGAGACGGATCTCTTTGAAATTTGATTGGATATAGAATATAGTCTAGAAGAACAGATAGGCTATTAAGTTCTTTATTTAATTCGGTAAGGACGGACTCGCGGGCGACAGCTAGTGTTCAATAAAGAAGTATAGACTCTGAAAATACCAACATAACGAGATACACGCCGTATTGTTACATCTCAGAGCAATGTTTTTCGTCTGAAACGAATGCTGTTTTGCATATAAATAAAGTCTCTTTGTGTAAAATATTGAAGCACGATTACTTTCTTTTGTAAACGTCTGACTTTTGAAAATTGCATACCTTTATAAAAGCTGCAATAGATCGTGATGGTTTTGAATACGAAAAGAGATTCGTACTAAAGTTTTTTTTTAAATGTATTTTTTATAAAAGGAATATGGCAATTGATAGCAACAGTTGCTGTTGGAAGTTTTATGGAATATCGGATTGAAAACGGCTGGTAAACATGTCTAAAGACATTTTTACATGAAACAGTATCAAATGTTGCTTGAGAAATAAATCGTAAACGTCATAACATTATGCGAAAGGATAAAACACTGAAAATTAATACTCGAAAAATACGAGCGTCACTGTACCAATGGAGCCATATTTTGCAGCAAACGTATGAATATTCCATTGAGGTCGAAAGGGTTGCTTTACTTTTTGTATTCAGTACCGGTTTTTGTTTATACCATTCCGTATTTAGACAGATTAAGCATTTGCTTATTTCTTGTTTCTTTTTTCATATTCAAGCACAGATGTAACTGCAGACTTCGTCTACGTAAAACAAAATAGTAGTTAAGCCTATTAAGCCGATGATAGCGTAGCTTTCAAACAGTGAAAGAATTTTTCCAATCGGTTCAGTGTTTCCGAGTCTATTGCAAACAATCAAATCTTTCCTCTTTATAATATTAGTATAGATAAGCAAGTCAAATGACGTAATAACGAGACTATTCCACATTGTTACGCAAAGCTATTGAAAAGAAACGACATTCGAAGTCAGAAGAGCTCAGAGCTCTCGACGTGAAAGGAAAAAGGGAGCCTCACTGAAGTACTCTTACATTCCACAGACAAAATACATCTGCTCCTGGTCTATTGACGATCGTAGATAACGATTCTTTGGATTTTCTACTACCTTCTTTTGTTACAAATCGTTAAATGTACGCTTCATTGCTCTGACTAGTAACTACAGTAATTGTGAGTGATAATGTTTATATCATGACTTTAAGATTTTTCTGCCGTACTCATAGTCCTTTAAAGGTTACGTATAGTCTCTTATTGTAGATATTATTTTCAATAAAGGATTGCATCATAAGCTTTAACTATCTGAAAAGAATTGGAGCCGATCAAAATTTTATTAAAAATATTTTGAATTTTACTTCATCAGTTAATTTTCTTCAGAAGTTTGTAAAAGGAATACTTATTATTATTATTATTAATCACACATTATTTTAACTTCTGTGCCAGTTTCGTGAACGTTTTAAAACAAGTTATAAGTGATTTTAGTTGGAATATTATACAAGTTTATTAACAGCCTGTAGGCGAAAATTTTAATTTACATAATTAATTTTTTATGCCCCACCTGAGTGACCTCGCAACGCACAATATTTGAAATAAAAAAACAATTTAATTGCGGTCTCAAATTAATTCACTTCGTAGAATGTTGCTATGAATAGTAATTAATTATTTTCATGCGAAATAATTCGTCATGTGGTTTTTCTACGGCTTAGATAAAGTGTAGCGATATAGTTATTTTAATAAGCTCGCAAATGAGAATATAAATTATTTTAATTTTATTTCATTAATTGAAGATTTGTCTTTCGTTTTATCTGACTAATGTATAACCAATTATAAAGTTCCTATAATTTGAATGTCTATTACGTGTTCAGATTATAGTAACGGTGAGAAAACTTTCGTAAGCTTGTTATCTTCCACCCAGCCTATAGAAAATCCAGTTATTTTAATATTTACAAAGTACTATAATTTTTTTTTGTAAGATTAAACATTGTAATTGTTAAAGGATTTTTAAATTATATTATTTTTTTTAAACAAAAGAATGTAAATTAGTCGGTCGGCGCTTTAATTAAACTTACTATGGTCGCCCACTGTTGGAACTTCCCCATATGTCATAACAACTTTGGATTTTGTCACCCCACCCAGTGTCCAAGATACATTATTTTTATATGTATCGTATAAGTTGATTTGATCCATTTTATACAATCTTTTCAATATTAGACAACATTTATTTTTCAACTAATATAAAGTATCCATCTAACCAAATTCCAAACAAGTTTTGTTTTGAGATATATTATTTGGATAACAAATAGCCGAGGCACATGTCCTTGTGTACAGGATGCACTCAGACTTCACTTCACGTAGCTCCCGCTTGGTTAGACTGCAAACGACCCACCCACTATGTCTGTGTTTTGTTTAGAAACATGCAATGAATTCCGTTTTTGAAATGAAATTTGAAACATTTTTAGCCAATCAAAGTATTGTTAAATACAAATTTGGATATCGTTATTAAAATTGTGCCATAACTTTTACCTATTTAACAAACTATTAAATTGTAAACTTTTGTGAGCCATTATTATAAAAAAATATTCACATTTAGAGCGTGAGTACACATAAAACTAAACTATCGCACAACTGTTTAGTCTCGATTTGATTCCAATGAGCTTACATGGAGATGCGCACAGTACTCGATTTTTAGTTGTGCAACTAAACAGTTGGCTGCGACACAATCGACAAAAGTTTAGTCAAAGGTGTGCGCCCGATCTTATTTGGTCCACTATCGGAGTCGCATAGCTTAAAACCCCGAATATAAATATATTAAATCATAGTTACAGAAAAGGTACGTAATTTCGTTAAATTAAATCAATAAAATGTTATGTAAATTGTAATGACAGCATTAAAAACATTCTTTAGTTTCGCCAACACACATTCAAACAACCACTTAATGGAACATTGTATTTAGCCACGCGACCTCTATTACGTTTTAAATGTTGTAATTAAAGAAAACGAGAGTTCTGTAATAGTATTTTTAATTCACACATTTAAGATGTAATGAAAATGAAAAAGTTTTCATAATCTTACGGCGTACAATCCCTGTACTTACAATTTCATTAAAAAAATAAATAAATAGTATTTGATGACTAGCTGTTGCTCGCTACATCGGCCGCGTTAAATTAAAAAAATAGATATAGCCTATGTTACTCACAGATAAATTGCCTTTCTAAAGGTGAAAGATTTTTTAAAATCGGCCCAGTAGTTTTTGAGTTATTTTAATACATACAAAAATAGAAATCTTTCCTCTTTATAATATTCGTATAGATAACAATTATTACTGTAAGAGAGATGTGTAGGTACTAATTATAAGAGCAAGAATTCGTCTCCTTTTTGTTTTTAATTGGTTCCTGCAGATAGACCTTCCTAATTAGAACGAGGAGGTTTGAGTGGAACCGAAATGAAGTACTCCTAGTGTAAAGCAGAGTTTCGAGAAAATATTGTTTCATCTGTGCGCACTAAAACAATATGCAGTCGTGACTTCGAATCTGTTATTCAGAATTGACGATGCTCGTCTGTTGCTTGAATACGATGGAACAGTTTGATTTGGGAAATGATGCTCTCAGCGATTTTGTAGAACTTGCAATATAGAAATGATTTACAATTGTTATCGTCAGATTGCAGATTCAAATGAATTTGTAACAATTTAATGATTAATTATTATTTTTCCATATAAATCCGAGGCTTAATATTCCCTTGCCCTTCTTTTATCTTGTAATGGAAGAATGGGAGAGAAAATTGGATGACGGTGGAGGGGACGCATAGTCCTCCGTCGATTATCTATCATCAATTCCGGTTGTCTATGGTCAACGGATGCTTTGCTTTTTCAGCGAATTCGTGTGGCCTTTCGCTCGTTTGCGTCCTTGTCTTTGTAGATGCTATGCTGACTTGTTAGCAGTTTATCAAAATTAAATATGTAATAAACATTTCCAAGGAATTCTAATAAGTCGGCAATACAAATTGATGTACGTATTCCGTCTTACAATTTGCAACGCCACGTGGGACGAACAAGAATAGGTAATTCGATTTCCTAATGCGCGGCCGCCCCACGTCCGAAACGTGACTCGTAATCCAAGGTAGTTCTAAACTACGCCGAATAATAAATACTTATGTACGAAAAATCCAAATAATGATCTATAATGACGAAAATCTCTATTATAGAAAATAATTAATATAATAGTTTACTTGGATTAACATTAATTTTCCTATATTAAAGTTTTGTTTGATTTAATTTTATTTTATTTAATAAAGCAATCTTATTATTGTTAGTATAAAATTATTTGTAGTTCGTTTGTTTAGTTTCTCTTGATCGGTCTTAGATGACAAGTGAAGCATGACACTTAATAGAACTGAAAGATTAAACGAGATTTGTTCTGTAAATACTTAATTCGTGACTAACAACTTTGGACTGCGATAGATTTAAAATTACTTAAAACATACTTAAGTAGTCCTTTGCTTGGTGTTTTTGTCTTATTTCAAACTCTTTATAATGTTGAAATATTATCAATGAATAAGTATAAATAACCCCAATAATAAAATTAAATTTGATTGCATATGTTGATTGAGTATGCATATGGGTTAAGTGAATTTAAAGATATTAATCAATGGAGAAACCCGTGACTAAAATTGGGAATTTTGCATATTAATATTTGGATATTACACAATCATACTTCATACTAATATTATAAATCTGAAAGTTTAGATGGATCGATAGATGGATGGATAGATGTTTGTTAGAGTTTGTAGCCTAAACGGGTGAACGGATTCCGATGAAATTTGGTACAGACGTAGGGGATAGTCTGGAAGAACACATAGGCAACTCACTTTTGATTTTTTTTACTCCACGGGGATGGAGTCGCGGGCGAAAGTTAGTATATAAATAATTTAAAGTTCACAGCTTGGGGTATGTTTTTGTAAATTAAAATAGTAAAAGCACAACGACAAAAACAGAATGGGTAATTAAAAAAGACTATCTTATTTTTCTTTCATGTTATACTTTTTAAAATTTAATAATCATTTGAGTTCCTTATAGTAGTAAATACTGCATTAAAGTTACACGTACATTATAGCGTAATATAAAGTAATTGACGTTCGTATTACAGACGTGAACAAGGTTTAATTAACTCTTACATCAAAAGTTTGTTTTCACTACTATTATGCCAATTAGTCTAATTATTGTTAATTAAAATATGATACTAGCTGTTGCTCGTGACTTCGTCCGCGAGTAAATATATAGCCTATGTTACTCACAGAAAAATTACCATTCTAACTGTGAAAGAGTTTTTAAAATCGGCCCAGTAGTTTTTGAGTTATTTCAATGTATACAAAATACAAATCTTTCATCTTTACAATAGACAATAGACTATAGATATGGATGTGTATCTGACGTTAATTTTGGATTAATAGTAGAAAAAATATTTAACTTTAAAGCGTGTTTTATTTCAAGATGAATTTAAAAAAAACTAATTACATTTTGTTTGCTTATGTAATACTAGCTTTCGCCCGCGACTCCGTCCGCGTGGATTTAAAAAAAAACAAAAGTGAGTAGCCTATGTGTTGTTCCAGACTATTCTCTACATCTATACCAAATTTCATCGAAATCCGTTCAGCCGTTTAGGCTACAAACTCT
>LD688974.1:5007261-5020002 GCA_003118335.3 Papilio memnon | reverse complement strand
CCGAAATGTGTTAAGTGATTTAATTGATACAGATTATTATTTCATAACTTATTAGTAATGTTTTAAAATAATTGGTTTGACATTTTAATATTGCGGTAAAGAGTAAAATAATGTTCATGATAGCATGGAAATTGAAATGCAATCATTTGGTAGGCCGAAAGGATAAAATAATGTGGTCGAATTTGCAGGTACTGAATACGCTGAGTAGGTGTTTCTACCGTAAAATTATTACTATCTTTACTGCAGCACTCATCTAAAGACAGCCCAACCCAATATTCTTTAAATCGAATCGAGCACCACAAACACAAGTCGAGCGCCATCAGAATCGTGCAAATAACCACTTCGTGGAAATAGGTCTTAACATTGTGGTGTTTCCCAGTTGAGTCGGTTCATTCAACAACTGCGACCGTTCTGTGGTTCAGGTGTTCTGAAATTGCATTCGCTGCGGTTGAGTTATATTCGGTGGCTTAATGAGGCGATGAACTGTAAAATCAACACGTGAAATGGCGTTTAAAATGCAGATGAAATTATCACTCTCGCTACACATGACTAAGTTTTAATTTTATTCAAACAAAATTCGAACACCTCACAGAAGTTAAATACGAATCATTAAACTCCAACACTCATCGCACGAGTGACAAATTAACGAGAATGAAAAATCATTTACACGCTTTAACATTTAAACGACCAAGAATTGTACTTATTAAGATTATTAATTTTAATCATACTTCTTACTCTTACTAATAATATAAATGCGAAAGTTTGGATGGATGGATAGATGGATGGATGGATGGATGGATGTTTGTTAGAGTTTGTACCCTAAACGGGTGAACGGATTACGATGCAATTTGGTATAGATGTAGAGGATAGTCTGGAAGAACACATAGGCTACTCACTTTTGTTTTTTTAATTCCACGCGGACGGAATCGCGGGTGAAAGCTAGTATTTTTCATAAAAGCCTTAATCTTCTATATCTATACATATAATAAAATAGGAGTGTCTGTTTGTAATATCAAAAGAAAAATTCTAGATTTCGGGAAGATGATGTATCTCCGAAACGGCTGCGCAAATTTCGACGGAACTTTCGCTGGAGGTTAGCTGACATAGACGGGCATATTATTGACTACTTTTTTTTTTAATTCCGCGTTATCAAAATGGCGACCGGATCGCTATCTCTGGGACGGGTGGACCGATTTGGACGGGACTTTGACTGGAAGGTAGCTGGTAAAAAGTACTGCACGCGGAAATGTTATAGACGACCTTATTTTTTAAATTCCACGCTAACGAAGTTTGCGGGCGACAGCTCGTATATTTTATAAAAACCTTATTCTTTATAAAAAAGGTTATGTATGTATGATTACATACATTAAGTCACATAATGTGCACTTTACATGAAAAAGAGACGTAAAATTAATTAATTAATAAATAATCATATTGAATATGATGAATACATTCCTTATTACTTGGCGTTACATTCTGAGCACTTCTAACATTTCTGATACATGTTGTGTACGGAATAATAATTTATTTATAACACAACACTCCAGTAAAGCCAATAAAGATTTACTGAGAATACTCTGTTATGAATAACTTCGCGAGAATCGTAATGTAAGAAGCTTTTTTTCTTGGATATACACTTCGTTTGAATATCAGATACATTTGTCTTTTTATCGCTGTGTTTATTGTTTTCTGTATGTAGAAACGCGTGCAATTCATTGTACTAATAAATTTCTTGGTGACATTTGTCTGGATAATCATACTTCATACTTCACACTTTAATATTATAAATGCGAAAGTTTAGATGGATGGATGTTTGTTAGAGTTTGTAGCCTAAACGGCTGAACGGATTTCAATGAAATTTGCTATAGATGTAGTTTAGTCTGGAAGAACACATAGGCTACACGCTTTTGTTTTTTTTTTAATTCCACGCGGACGGAGTCTCGGGCGAAAACTAGTAGATAATAATAGAAGATTGTTTTATAAACTAGAATTAGGTTAATGCATATTTGTGCAGAGATTAAGGAGTTCTTTGTTTGGAGTATTTGAACCTTTAACGTTCCTTTTAAATCCTTTCATTTACATATTTATGCTCGTAGGGCAGTTAACATTAATTAAAAACAAAAAATATAAATACTTACAGGTAAGATAAGATAAGTCCTAATTTATTAAATTCAAGGGTACTCAATGGTCTTTTATAATTACAACTAATTAGTATTTTAAGTAATTTTAATTGCCCAAATATCATTTCGTTCTGTAATTATTTGGTAGATTTTTTGGTTATTTTAACCAAATTAAATGTATCTACCAAATTTCATATTTCGTTAGCATCTCCCTGAGGCATATTCGATAATAAAACAAACTGTCACGGCCGGAATTTCCATTACATAACCTCCGAGTTATTGCTGAGCTTCCACTGGGATTATTCAGAGTGGATAGAATGGCAGATTTTGTGGTTAGACCACTTAGTAACTCGGCATTATTAATATAGAATTTCTTCTATTGGTGAATGCAAAACATTCTGCATACCTAAAGCCTTTTAAATTATTATATCTACTAGCTTTCGACCGCGACTCCGTCCGCGTGTATTAAAAAAAAACTGAAGTGGGTAGTCTATGTGTTCTTCCAGACTATCCTCTACATTTATGTCAAATTTCATCGAGATCCGTTCAGCAATTGTGGCTACAAGCATTAACATCCATCCATCCATTTAAACTTTAATAATAACATTTCAGTAATAATTTGCAATTGGAACCACTTATATATGGTATATTTGGGCCTGTATACTCTTGTTAATTTATATGAACGTTGAACAAGGACTTGAATACAACTTAGAGATAATGACGGTTTTGGGTTGGGTTGAGTCGGACCCTTCTCATTAAAGCCGGGAAATCCTTAGTTTTTTGTTGACGGTAAAATTCACGAAGGTCCATGGTAAATACTCTATTATTATTTTTAATAGTTACAACCGTTTAACCTTAAAGTATTTGCAAACTTAACCGTTTTAACTGTCTTGTCCTTACAATCTTACAGTTAAATTGATACACACATGTGTACTGTATGAATAAAAAATGATGAAAAATTTAGCTACGTAGGTAATAGGGTAAGAAAGATATTAAAATTTTCTAGCAACATTTTTGAAGTGTGTGGCATAGAAAGAAGTGAAATGTTATTATAGTGGCCGCTACGTGCGCGCCAGACGAGAGACGTCGAGTGGTGTCTGAGTGCCGCTCTGAATATAGCAGACATGCATATGCAACTGCACATCTACACTTATTTAAAACATATGTTGCGGTATTTTTTTTAATTAGACGGTTCTTGATAAAAGTATGAGAGTGTTATTTTGTAATTAAAGGTAATGAAAAGAGGGCAGATCGTTAAGTTACGTAAAGTAGTAATAAAATTTCAGAACATGCTTTTTTTGCTTTGACAAGTTTGCTTTGATAAAGTCGGATATATAGTATGTAGACCGTAGACCCGTAGACCGTAGGCCGTAGACGGTAGACCCGATGCGTAGACTCTCCGTAGCAATTGGCATTAAAAACCACAAACACTTCTCACGACATACATAAAATTCTTTTAAGAGTTTGAACTGGCACAAGAATTTGAACACGTGTACAATAACATTTAAAAAACCTCTGATCGTCATTTCAGTACCGATATTTTTGTATAAAATGGATAAACATTGCTAAATCTAAATGTATTGTTTCCTAGTATAATGCGTTATCGTTCATGCACGATAAAACACAATAATAAATTTTGCTTTAACGCTGTCGCTGCGGGAACCGATATAAATGGCGCCTTAGTTGAATGAATCTAAAATCCATAAAATTGATAGGAATCATATGTTTATGTTCATAGAATATTATTGCGGTCTTGCTTAAATTAACTTAAAGCATAGCATTCAAAATGAAATAAACTTACTAAAAAAGCACAAGTAAATTGAGAAAAAACATAAAGAAATTCAATGCTACTCAGCCTACAACTAAGTTTTGTCCATTGGTAATACCGATATGCGTTGTGCTTTTTTTCATATGATTGTCCCACAAATTAATATCTAGTTATTCACATGTTATATACCTTAATCGCAGTTGTAAGGACTATGAGAGGAATGGAATAATTTTTGGTTCCCAAGTATCCGCAGTAGACGCCCACGGTGAGATTGTTGTAAGATTTGAAAACGAGTCCGTGCAATTTGAAGTTTTCCACTCGAAGTAAAAACTTTAACGATCGTAAGTTACTTAGAATGATTTTTTCATTTATAATTAAAAGTAAACTTCAAGTAACTTTATAAGGGGAGATTGTTAAGTTACGCTGCAATTGCAGCTCTCCTTGTTGGCGTCATAAAGGTTACCGACACCCAATTAGTTTTAACGAGATATTTCATCATTTATTACTTGCTTAAATTAAGTGAATAAAATGCATTAGTCAATAGATAAATTGATATGTTATAATGTGTTTGATAAAACGCATTCTTCTACTAACTTATGTTTACTACCATAAAAATAAGATTACTAGAATTTTATTTAAAGGAAATGATTAATTAAATTTACAAATGTCACTACCGATTTATTTTCTATGTGGTCTCAACAGTGGTAGAGCCCGCTTTAACATCTTAGCACGAATGGGTCGGCTCGCCCGGTGCAATACCACGACCACACAGAAGACAGGCGTGAAGTGGGAGCAATTTCGCGTTTCGTTTGATGAGTGTGGTGCCGGAGACCCAACTTTAGTCCCTTTCCCGTTACGCCCTTTTCTTATAAGGAAAGGATTAGATGGGAAAGTGGAACTGACGCTAAAGGAGACGTATAGGAATGGGAAATATCCTCTTTATGTGCCTCTCCTCCTCCGTCGATTTAGGGTAGGCAACGCATCTGCAATTGCGGATGTCTATGGGCAGCGGTCGCTTCGCCATTTCGGCGGATTTAGGTGGCCGCTTGCTCGTTTGACACCTTATCGAATAAAAAAAAAACTTATGTTTACTACCATAAAAATAAGATTACTAAAATTTTATTTAATGGAAATGATTAATTGTAGGTATTTATAAATGTCGCTACCTGATTATGTCATTTATTTCCTATGTATTCTAGAATGTTTTATATGTATATGAGGAGGGATGAATCGCATGTAATAAGGAGAACGTTAGTTATGAGTGTGGAAGGGTACACCGGTAGAGGTAGACCTAGAAAGAGATGGATGGATTGCGTGAAAGGTGACATGATCAAGAAGGGAGTGATGACTGAGATGACGTATGATAGAGTTATGTGGAGGACAAAAACCTGTTGCGCCGACCCTACGGGAGTAGGATAAGGAGGAAGATGATGATATTTATGTATTCTAGAATGTTTTAGTTTTTTAATTGATACAAACTTGTCTATTTTTTAAGTTTATATCCTTACAAAATTAGGTGTCTACTGTTGTTATAATTTAATTTTCTGTTGTATTCGACTATATGTAATTTTTGAACAATAATTTTTAAGGTTAAATTTTGAATGAACTTCGATATTCGATTTTGACAAAGAACTTATCTCACAAGCCCATCAAGCTGTTTATCGAAGTAAGAAATTGGATGTCCAGAGGAGGACCTTTTACGTAAAGATTATGTCAACATGGCTTAAGTCTTCTTAATATAGCTCAAGGACTACAGAAGTGATGGGATCTTATACTACTTAGAAATATTTAAAAGACGCTTTACAAAGAAAAACAATTAAACATCAATCGACTGTCGTAAAAGTGTTAATAAACAAAAAAAATATTTGTATTGTCTAGAAATATTTCAAATTATTTAATTTTTACAAAGGTTTTTCTTAAATAATGTGTATTATCTTTATCAAAACTTACACAAACAAAAGAATCACGACATTTAAGGTTAAAGATTAATTTTCTTTTCATATAACATTTCATATAATAAAATTGGAGTGTCTGTAATATTAAAAGAAAAATTCCAGATTTCGGGAAGATGATGTATTTTCGTTGCTGATAACGAAAATCGCATTTAAAAACAATTGTCTGTCTGTCTATCTGTCCGCAAACCGCGTTTTTTCCGGGTAATCTCCGAAACGGCTGGGCCGATTTCGATCGGGCTTTCACTGAAGGGTGACATAGACGGGCATATTATAGGCTAGGCTAGGCTTTTTATCTCAATATTGCATGGACGAAGTCGCGGGCAACATCTAGTTTTAATATAAAATCCAAACCAGAGTCTTGTTTATGCCTTTGATATAACGAAAGATCCAGCCCCAGGACTTGTTCTAATGATATACAAATATAATTCGGTCTTATGTTATCATATCACCTGTGCCGTTGTCGCCCGAGGCCTTAAATCAACGCAACGTGACAGTTATTTTAGGCACGAGAGCCTCAAATAGCACTCGAGCGAATAAACTGGCTATAGAAATATGATACTTCTGGCACTCGTAATATTAATGGTTTTGCCCTGAACTTAATTGTCTGTTCACTATAATTTTATTGTATTTATATTTCACTTTAGCACTCTCGACGTAACTTTTAAACTAGAAAAGACGTATCTAAGAAGGTAACGTTTATCAATTAACAATAACGACTTCTAGATTATTTTATCCGTAAAAATGGAAGAAACAGTTTGGTTTATAAAAAAGATCAAAGACCTAAATAATTTGAGAAAGCTCTATCAATTTTTTAGTAGCAATATGCGATGGATACTTTTTGGATAGAGCTTTTAATAAAATTCTATTTGAAAGTAAAGAAACTCTCGTAGTTATAAAAACCTACGTTTCAATTAAAAGTCTTCCTAATTTAATTGTTATTTTATGTTTTAATACATGGTGTACATACAGATGTGATTCTAGCAAAATATATTAAAACGCGTAATAGTTAAGTGCTTTCATATGCATGGAGTTTTTAAGATGCGATAATATCACACTCGTAGGTGGGCGAGTTGAAACGAAACTGAAAATAAAGTGATGTAAGCCTGTTTTTAAAGTGATTGGAGTCGGTAGCTCCGTTTTAAATTCACACGATGTGAATGGTAAAACTTTAATCAAGATTATTTTTTAAAAACATTTATACATGTAATAACAAAATCTATATCTATACTTCTATACTAATATAATAAAGCGTAAATGTTGAATTTATCGTATTTTTGATTAATTATTTCTTTAATTAAAAGCCCTACACTTACTACACGCTTTATGATATATATTTTCACGCTATTAAACTTAGAGGGTAAACAGATTAGAAAAAAACTTCATGTGGGGAAGGGTGTTTTTATATATTATCAGGTGGCAAACGAGCAAGCGGCCACCTGAATCCACCGAAATGGAAAGCTACCATTGTCCATATACATCCGCAATTGCAGACGCGCTCCCTACCCTTAATTGACAGAGAAGGAGAAGCACATAAAGAGGATATTTCCCCTTCCTATGCGTCTCCTCCACCGACAAATCCACTTATCCTATTCTTTCCTCTTAAGAAAAGGGTGAAAAGGGAAAGGGACTAAAAATTAGGCCTCCGGTAGCACACTCATCAGACGAAACGCGGAATTGCTTCCACTTCGCGTCTGTTTTTGTGTGTCCGTGGTAATGCTGCGGGCGAGCCGGCCCACTGATAAACTGGTTGACATAAAGTACACGCATTCTATCTTGTAATCTGTACATATTTGTAATAAACGTTTGATTATCAATATCAAGTTTTTCATTTAACCAACAATACATATTTTATCAATAACTATTTGTTTGTGTATGTTTGTATTTGCAAGTTCCAAAAATTTTACCCAAAACGAGCACCGCAGGGCTGAAACCACTTGTCTGTTGATCCGTCGAATCTAGAGTCCGGATGCGGCATATTTCATTTTCCCGCTACGCCAGCCGGCCGGGGCGCCACTACAAACTTCAACGTAATAAACCTTCGCTCTGTGTTCGTTTTAACGACGAAAATATTTTTTACTATATTTCAAAATGAATACCTAAATCCAGCAATGTTTTTCCGTTGGGCCACTTGAATATTCTATTGAAGTGGGAGGATTCAACATTATTTTTATTCGTATGTCGTACAAAATATACTCAATGTTTTGTTAAACTTTTTTTGAAGTCGATGAAAAATACTACACATTTTGTACACTGATGTGACTTCGCTTTGACATGAAAATATAACTAATTGTAAATATATTTGTATTGTAATTTAAAAAACTGAATATCTGATATAACGATAATTAAAGGACAAGACGATATCTTAAGAAGACCAATATTAAATGAGAATTTCTAGACCGTCTATTTAAAGCCTTAGGCGCCTACGTAGAATTTCTAAGTATCGATCCGAGACAGAGTTACAAATATAGAATAGAACGAGTTCATAAAATTATCCTTAGGAACTTAACTTAAGTGCTAATGAACAGTTGTTTTTTAAGAAACTCATCTTGAATCATCTATATTATTTGTGATTATTAGATCGCCATTAATGGCTTCTGATATTGAAGATATCGTTTTAGAGCGTGCGCACACCTGAAACTAAACTATCGCACAACTGTTTAGCTTCGATTCCTATAAGTTTATATGGAGGGACGCATACTACTCCATTTTTAGTTGTGAAACAAAACAGCTGAATTGACTGCTAAACAATCGACAAGCGCACGACAGTTGTGCGATAGTTTAGTCAAAGGTGTGCGCCCGCTATTATTCGCCAGTTCTGTTATCAGTCGTTGAACAAATACATGAATACTGTTCATCATCTCCTAGGATTCGTAGTAAAACTTCAATAAACAAGATTAACAGAACATACAAAGAAGTCGCTTATATTGTTAGTAAAAATGTTTTAAGTTTAAAACTTGTTCTAGACGTTATTACAGTCAATAAACGACTCTTTAAAGTCGATCTAACTTGTTTGTAGCTCTACAGAACATAATAGTAACTTTATTCGCGGCAATACCCTGAGGAATTGAACACAGAACAATGCAAGACAAACAAGATAACTTTTTGAATTATAATCACATTTATTAGTTGTTTGTTTTCTAATATCAAATTTAATTTTCTTTTTAACTTATAACTAATACAACAATACTCGTATAGATAAAAGTTCTTACTAATATTGTAATTAAAAATTGTATTGATGGTTGTTTGTTGAAAGTATCTCCAAAAACGGAGAGCCTTGATGTAGAGTATAGTCTAAATGAAGACATCATCATCACCAGCTCACTATACGTCCCCACCGAGGGGCTCGGAGCCTACCCTACATTTAGGGTGACTAGGCCATATTCAACCACGCTGGCCAATTGCGGGTTGCTTGACTTCACACATAACTTTGAATATCTTCGCCGATATGTGCAGGTTGCATCACGATGTTTTCCTTCACCGTAAGAACGTCGGGTAAATTATGTACATATGAAAATTCGAAAAGTCGAAAATCACATTGGTACATGGCGGCGGGATTCGAACCCAAGACCTGTGGATAACAAGTGAAGTGCTCAAACCACTGAGCCGCCGACGCACTACACACATATGCTACTTAATTTTTTTCAATTCCACGTGAAGTCGCGGGCGTTAGCTACTACTTTATATTTTCAATAATGTATTGATTTCAGATTGGTGTTTATATTTTATAGTATTGCAACAATAAGTGGCGATAAATTTTATAAATATTTTAGTGAATACAAATTGTTAAAGTGAAATCAATTATGAAGTTGGTGACGACTCACATCCTTTATTGAGCAAGTTAATAAGACTAATCATATTAAACTTTGTTCATTATTCTATCAGCCTGTATATTGTACTTGTTTATTACGTCCCACTGGCTGAATAAATATAAGTGTTTTACCAAACCACACAGAGTTTATAATCGCATATTTGATAAACTAAAACCGCGCGGGAATATTTTTATTGCGTACATATTAAAACATAACCCTCTTATGGATCCGTACCCTTAATAAAGATTTTTATTTTCTGAGCGGATCGTTTACATATTTTATTAGGGTCAATACCCAAGCATTTCGTATTTTATTTTCTTAAATTTAGTTAATTTAATCTTTAGTCAACAAGGCACTTCGATGTTTTTGATTATAAGTGTAGAGAATAGAGTTTATTCATTAGTTGCTACACGAATTGTCCGCTCGCCCGATGCAATACCACGACTATACAGTTAGGCGTGAAGTGGAATTATTTTCACTTTTTCGTATGCCATTTGACGCTTTTCAGATCTTTTCTTTCCATCATCTATACTAATATAATAAAGCGTAAACACACACTTTTTTGTTTCCTAAGATGTCAGCAATCACAGCATATTTTTGAATAATTCTTTTTTAATAAAAAGCTCTACACTTACGTCTCGCTTTAGGCGATATATTTTCACGCCATTAAAGTTAGGGGGTAAATATTCTGGATCAAAATCCTAATGTGGGAAAGAGCCCATAAGTTGCTGCCAACATCAAGGAAGCAAGGTTGCCATGGTTTGTTATCATGTCATGTCATTTTGACATTTGCAATTGATAATTTGACAAATGTAGGTAAACAATGAAATATTTTTTTTTATAATTTCACGCGGGTGAAGCCGCAAGGGAACAGCTAGTTTTTAAATAAGAACAGAAAGGATATTTAGTTTTTGTAGTAAATATTTATAGGATTTAGACGACCGTTTATCTGAGTCAATCGTTAAGTCGTTAAAGCAATTGTTTTGTGTTACAGTAAGGACGGAGTAGCACATGTTAGTGAACTAGGGAGACTATTGACTGTCACAAAATCGATGTAATGTGGGCGGTAAAATGAGTCAGCGACTGTCAGTTGGGTCCAATTACGTTATTACTGGACTAGTTGCTCGTAAACTTGTTTCTATAATGTACTGCTACGGTTAAATATAAATGTGGGACAAAATAAAAATAGAGCATAGATCATAATTGTTATTATTAAAGTTGCAGCTTGTAATCGACTACTGTTAGTCATTCAGGCAAGCTGTTATTTATATAAACTTAGAAAATATAGCAATTTAATTTTAATTGTTTAGTTCTTTTTTAATTGTCATTTGTCGTTCGTTCGTCAATTCAAATACAAAATAAAATTGTATCCCCCAAAGTTTACGATATTTTTTCGTATAATAAAATGTCTCAATCGCCAACCGCTAGGGCAAGATAATAGCTTTACAAAAGTTTTTTTCTGACTGACACTTCGAAACACGCAATAGGATTAGGAATAAAATTAAATTATCGAAACTTTTAAATTAATTTTACGAGTCTTGTTGCTGTGGGTTCCTACGCTTTGCATAATTTTTTCAGCAGTAAAACCCATGTTAAAATGACACTGTTTAATTTAATTTGATTTTAATCATTATCCATACTAATATAATAAAGTGGAAAGATTTGTATTTTTGTATGTATTGAAATAACTCAAAAACTACTGAGCCAATTTTAAAAATTATTTGACCGTTAGAAAGATAATTTATCTGTGTTTAATATGTTCTTTTATTAATTTTGTAATTTCACGCGGGCGTAATATGTATGTATTGTAATTTTTGTCGTCGCAATTGAATGGGGATAAATTTAACTAACTGAGGGTCTGTCCCACCAAATTGTAAATTGTCTGATAACAAACCAACGTGTTAAATGTGCGATAGAAATTTCGGATTTTATTACCCTATCTGACAGTGACGTCATTTTTAAGGTATCTGAGCCTGTATCAGCCAGTGGTGGGATAGGTCCTAAATGTGATAAGGTAAATGCTTACCGACATAAACCGGTTAATTAAACAATTTATTTCACGCATAATCTTTCCAACTTCATTATTCTGTTGAACCAACAATGATATGTCATTGTTAAAATATAATTTCAGACTAGTACGTTAATTATGTAATAAAATTTTTGTTCCCTTTAAAAATATACACCATTTTTATTATGCATGTTATATGTAGACAGCGTTATTAATTAATCGATGTAAAAGGCATTAGAAATTTTTAAATGATATTTCCTGTAACCGTAATAGAAAAACAACTTATTGCTATGAATCTATACTAATATTATAAAGAGGAAAGATTTGTAATTTTGTATTTTTGTATGTATTGAAATAACTCGAAAACTACTGGGCCGATTTTAAAATTTCTTTCACCGTTAGAAAGGTAATTTATCTGTGAGTCACATAGGCTATTTTTTAATGCGGGCGAAGTCGCGAGCAACAGCTAGTATACAGATAAAGTGAGTGTGTAAGGATAATAAAATACTATTATAAAATTCACATCATCTATAATACTATATAACAACTTAATTCTATCGGTAAGTTTTTATTTTAAAAACATTTATTTCATAAATCAAAGACAACCAAACCACAATCCAATCTGACGTTAATTGGACTAACAATCACAGATGGTACAGTTTAACTAAGAAAACATTTCGCCGCATTGGCTGTTTAATTTATTTTTCACTATTTTATTCTACATCCAGCCAAATAGGCATTTAAAGCTTAACTGTTAATTAACCACTTTATTTGCGCCGACTCTGGCATTTATTATTGAAAGAATGTGATTGGATAACCCTGTTACAGTTTTATTATATCCGGCCGTTTTAATTAGGACTGTGTAAATAGCATGGTTATTTTTGGCTTACATGGTTAAAAATCTTTACTCGCTATAAATAAAATAAATACACAATAAAAATAACAACGTAATATGTACAATAAAGGTATTTTGGTGAATAGATTCACAACCGTTCTCGGCATATTACAATACTAGCTGTTCCTGTGCGGCTTCATCCGCGTGTAATTATAAAAACTTTATTTTATTGTTTACATTTGTCAA
>LD688974.1:4990601-5002324 GCA_003118335.3 Papilio memnon | reverse complement strand
TCGCATTATATACTTCTGGTCAAGTAAAAATGTCGAATTTCGTGCCAAACAATCGTCATTTGCGGGAAGTGTCGATTTAAACCTGAATTTTAAAATGAATATAAGTATGTTCATATGCCGTAAAACGCTTTGTTTCTGAAGTTTAATTCTTCTTTAAGGTATTGATTTAGATAATTTATTAAAGAATGCCTCTCTTTATACAATGTTTTATGGTAAAAAGTACTTGCTATTCAAGATCATAAAATATTCGTTAAAGTGCACCACAATGTAGCAGATTTGACATAAAATTCAAAGACAAAGCAGTTAGTCAGTGGCTTTTTTACGTCTGTTTTAACTGAAAGCTTTCAGGAAAAAGCTTGTTCCGGATGTGGTTTACGCTACTGTTCCGCTCTAGCGAGTCTTTGGATTTGCATGTTCAGTTATTCTTCCATTTTCTGGTACTTTTCAATGTGAAACTATTGTTTCTTTCACGAAAATGCTCTTAACATTTTTAAGGATGCTATTTTATTAATGTTCTTGTTAATAAATGATTTCAGAAAATCTTTTGAGTTTTAACTTAAGAATTGAAAGAATTGTTTTAAAGCAAAAACAATATGCGACATTGTAAAATTGTTTACTTTTGAACAGGACAGTTTAATAACATAATAAAATAACTGCATAGGAATCCACCTGTTAAAATTCATATTCTGTTTTTAGAATAGCTAATAGAAGCGCCGATAGGCAAAAGGCGCCGGTCGAAGATTCGAATCCCGCCATTCCATTTGAACCATAACTTAGCACAAGCCTGGAGCTTAGTTGGGATGGTTAAAGGAAATAATAGTAAATTAACAAAAATCTATTATTATAATAAAAAAAAGAAAATAATAAATAAAGATATGGTTAAAATACGGCTTAACAAAAATATAATCCAGTGGACATGAGTGGCGTGAACATTTTTGTGCTATCTCTGAACGACACCCATTGCCCTCGTTACATAAATCAACACTGCTACCTCCATACGGCGTCAATTCATTTCAAAACGTGATTTAAATTTCTACCTTTTTTTATAATTGCATGAAATAAATTTTAATGAAATAATGCCCTTATAAAACAAATGTTATTTATTCTTTATTTATCTTATTCACGTGTTCTTTTCATTGTTTCGTATGTGTTTTAAAGTCTATTGAAAGAATAATCTGTTATTGTTTATTGATTTTCGATGTTTTCTTTTTTATTGTTCAAGACGACCTATGGATCGTGTCGAGGAGGTTAACGTAAATATATTTATGTAGGTGTAATATTCTAACGAGAAGGGTAAGTATGAAGGGGTTCAAGTATGTGGGTGTAAAGGGCTATTATAAAAGTGAGATGGCCTTTGTCAGCGTTCGACGTTTATATATACATATATGTAAGGTAAGGTGTCACTTTATGATAAAGTTTTAGTGCCGAAAGTCGTACATAAATCGTGATTTTTTTATTTACTAAGAAGTGATTACACTAAATTCTAGGACCTACTAGTGTTTCGGTAGTAGAACTCTACTGTAACAACTTAGATACTCCGTAGATACACCGTATACTCCGTAGACATCGTAGACCTCGTAGACGTCGTAGAAATTGTAGATATAGTAGAGCTCGTAGATATCGTAGACCTCGTAGAATTCGTAGCCACTAGTCTTCAACGGCGATACCAGTAGAGACTGTTACTGGTATAGGGAATGTTTTGCCCTTATTTGTGTATTTAAAAATCAATTATTTGATTAAACTGCTAAGTGAAAACTATGGTAAAAGTATTGCAAAAGTTACTTGTAAGTAACCATCATCTAGGCAGCTAGCAAGTTAAATTTAGTCGAATCTGAAGTTTTTATGTCTAAATAGATTTGTGTATATCGTGTCAGATGTAAATGAACTTTGCCTATCTCTCTGTGACTTGTTTAACTTTAATAGTTTCATTGTGTACAGGATTTGTGTAACTTTATAGCCTAGTTCACGACTGTATTGTTCTATCTTGTCTGAAGCGACGACAAGTTAACACATGGTAAGCCATTTACTTAAGCTAGTTCAATCAATCTGTCAGTTAATAAATCCTTTGTTCAGGGTTATGTTAGTTTTTAATAAAACATCTCTCATAAGCAATTCCATATTTTTTATCTGTATAATATACTAGCTGTTCCCTCCCATCCGCGTTAAGTTATAAAAATTTTATTTCATTGTTTACCTGCATTTGTCAAATTATCAATTGCAAATGTCAAAATGACATGACATGATGACAAACCACGGAAATCTTGCTTCCTTTATGTTGGCAGCAACTTACGGTCTCTTTCCCACAATAGGGTTTTTATCAAAAATATTTACCCCCTAAGTTTAATAGCATGAAAATATTTAGTCTAAAGCCTGACGTAAGTGTAGGGCTTATTATTAAAAAAAGAATTATTCAAAAATATGCTGTAATTGCTGACATCTTAGGCAAGAAATAAGTGTGTGTTTACGGTTTATTATATTAGTATAGATTGTATGTATGTATAATGATTATTTCTACTTCATTTACAAAGTCCTCAGACACCCTTCAACGCTCTCGTAAATAAAGCGAGGAAAGGGTGAACGCTGAATGATACAGTTCCCCTTTGCTAGAAATCATGCATTCTAAAATACGTCGTCAGTTTTTTTGAACTTTAATCACAAAATGTTACTGATTCTTTAATAATGGAAACACCAATATAACTTTTTTATAATACGAAGTTCTCGTGACAAATTTAATTATTATGAATCCGTTCCAAGTTTTATTGAAGAGATAGATGAAGATAAAACCTAAAATACCTAACCTATGTTTCTAACTAAATAACTTAAGAATGACCACACGCGTAGTATTTGTGAATAGATGTTTTAATTTAGGAGTTTCAAATATGCATATCATTTTTAGATCCTCTGTACAAACAAAAGTACAAATATACAATTAATAGCATATCTAAACTGTGGTACATCTTTTTATTATTAAAATATTTTTGTGTCATAATGTTTTTGCCACAAATCTAAATAAGTCTATTATTTCCCCGACGTAACGTGTTCATGCACGATAAAATCCTATAATAAATTTCGCTTTAACGCCACCGCTGCGAACATGAATAATAAATTCTAACTAAGTCCTACAAGACTTATTGTGATATGAATACTGATAGATAATATGTTTGATAATGATTATTAACTTTATATTGACAGCTAGCTAACTGCCGCGACTCCGTGCGCGCGGAATCAAAAAAGGTTAAGTGTCCCATGCTTCTTTCCACAGTATGCTCTACATTTGTTCCAAATTTTATGGAGATCCTTTGAGCCGTTCTGGAGATACGTCATCATCGCAAACATCCATCCATCTACCTAAATTTTCGTATTTGTTATCTTAGTAAGAAGTAAAGTTAATCTGCTCAGAAGATTGAAAAGATGGACTTATAATCTCATGAGTACGATTGTCGCTGAAAATCCATAATTGGGATTTTTCGAATTTTTAGAATGTTAAAGGTATGTATTCCGAAGTATCAATTATTCTTCTTCGTCTCTTGAGTCTTTACAGACTCGTCGTGGTTATCATGTATCAGTGACCCGCTTCACAAGCCGTCACCACTCCTCCCTGTATGCTGCATTTTTCGCATATAGATGCAAGGGTACGTCCATAACCATTCTTATCTAGTCAGTCCATCTCATCGCCGATCTTCCCCTACGTCTGGTGCCCTCCACTTTACCCTGTACTACCAAACGCTCGATGGATGCATCATAACGCCAGCAGTCGTGACCAAAAAAGTGAGTCAATAGTTCGTTTCTAATACATTGTACATTATTCGTGATAAATAGAAACAAAAACAAAACAAGAGTCAATTTATTTGTTTAACTTGCTCCGGGTTTGTTTGTTAATCCAGTGCATGTGTTAATCGTCATATAAACGCAAAATCATAAAGCCATGAACAAAGCGACCAACACACCACATAATGTCAATAACATCGACCTTTTACGCGCAGCCAATTTGATACACATTTTTAATGTTATCGGTTTCGTGTGGCTCGGGTGGACGTTTGCTTTTAACGATTGTATTGGCTCTTTAAAACTGTACATTGAAATTTGAAATTCTCATGGATCATATTAGGTTCAGATTGCCATATTTTGGATAATAGTAGATGAAATGTAAGTAAGGTAACATACCATGGAAAGAACTTCTGTGAGATAGGCTCATATTAAAACAGCAGTACAAGGAGTCGACTCTCCTTGCACAATATATAAAAAGGTAGCGAGCAGGGAGGAGTAGCAAAGGTTTTCGAAACTGGTCACAATTTGATGACCAAGAGCAGTTTGTAATGATAGAGAAAAAGGAGATAATAACTTCATCATAATTGTGTACAATACAAATTACCCGTAATTTTAAAAGGATAGATGACGTAAAGTTTTCTAAACATTTTCAATGGCTACAAATCTGAAATTTATCTTGGTTTCCACACCATTTAACAAGAAAGTGCTGAGCCCGAAATGATAATATACGCGATCTAAGCGACCCACAAATGTACGGGAAATAAGTATTTTGTGTGTTCTATTCATCAGCTATTTTAAAGTATGTTTTTATTATATTTAACCATCTGCCTTTTATAACGTAATAAACATATAAAAGATAGCATAACAATTATTGAAGAAAGTTTTACAAGGTTAACTGAAAACAATTTAAAGAAAGGTTGCCTTAGATAGTTCAGACATACTTCTTAACGCAAACATGAACGAATCACAGTGAAATGCAAATTTAATGTAGTGAAAGTCGGTGAAAGTGTTGATAAAATAAGTCGTTTAAAAACTTAAATTGATTAGTTTATAATTTACATAGACGTAAGCCAAAAAGGATCAACAATATAATAGAACTAGTTGTCCGCGACTCCGTCTGCGCGGAAAGATAAACAACTCAATAATAGCTTATGTGTTCATCCTTTCCGTATTATAATAATATGTTCTACAATTATCATATCATAATATCAGCGATATCCGTTGAGTCGTTTTGGAGATACGTAGTAACAATCATCCATCCATCCATCCATCTAAACTTTTGTAATTAGTAAAATAAATGAACGTAATGTCTTTATACCCTATTTCCTATTCAAAGATCGCATGTTATTTTATAGCTGAAATATGAATTTATTTCTAGAAAAATATTTGCTTTGCATCCTTTTAAATCTGGTGTAGGTTTTTTTTTAAAAATATACCGTATATCATTAAAAAGTTAAATCCCGCCGGCCATAAGTATCGGTAAAAACCGATAATGCTGCATAAAAAGTACACTTTTCTGGCATCAAAGAGTAATAAAGTTATTCTAAAAGCGTCGTGTGGGAGAAAATTTTCCCAATAGATTGGATATATTCCAAAGTTTGTAATAATTTTGCTTAAACTCTCAAAGTCATTTTTAAAGTAACATCAAAATCTGGCTACGTATAGTTTTGTGTTTAAAAGATATAGGCCGAATTATATGGAATTGTACATTTTGAATACTACCTTAATACTCTGCCTAGATCTCTTTCTGTGTTTCGATCGTTATCTTTTTATAGATATGAAAAACCATCATTCATAAGGTCAATAAAGAAATCTATAATAAAAAAATGACCTATTTTTTTTACAAATTAACAAAAAGCAAAACACGCTTGTTTGTTATGGAGGATGTTGGCAAGCATATTTTTTTATAAAAAGCTAAGCTAGCTAAAAGATATTTTTTCAAGCAAATAAACTTAGGGAGTTATTAACCCTTAAATGCATGATTTTTTCTTTAACCCTTCGAAAAAATCATATTTAATGCAATATCGGTATTATAATAAAGGAAAAATAATAAAATTATCTAGCATACAAAAAAAAATTTTTTTTTTCAAATGTTTGTATGTTGTATTTATGCAACAGTGCGCATTTAAGGGTTAAATTATAAAAAAGTAGAATAAATATAGTCAAAGTTGGTTAATGAGTTTATTTATTTTTAAAGCGTTTTGACAATTTTTAACAATAAGCTGGATACCAAATCAAGATTAAAGTAAGTCTATAATACACTAGAAAGAAATATTTACTTCTTTGAAGTAATATTTTGAAAGAAGTATAAAATGATGAATATATCTTAGGTTATAATGTTACATGATAAAGATTTCCATACGCATGCAGCTGTAACAAATTATTGTTAAATACATGCGAATCAGCAACGATTTTTTTATTACACATTTCTTATAAAAGTTAATTTTGAAAAAATCTACATAATGTGCTTAGAATTATATTTTAACATGTAACGTGATTGTTTACACGACATCTGTAATCATAGTACTAGACTATTAGAGTTACGGCGAAAATTTCAGTCTTTGCCTCATAAAAAAATTTTACTTCAACTAAACTTGGCTATGCGCAAATTCGAAAGTATCATTCTGAGGCCACTCTGATAGTTTCATGACCGACTTTTTCGGTGAATATTTAACTTTATTGATTTCTTTAATAAAGTTGTTTTTTCCTTGGCCAGTTCGAGTTTCATTATTATATTTGTGATCTTTCGAATATTTCGAAATGAAATCGATAATTTTATCCCAGAAATAGAGTTCGTTCCACAATACTGATACGCGTGAATCACGATGATCCTTTAGGAAGGCGTAAATAGAATTGTCAGAGCCGGTGTCGACGAATGTATAAATTGTATCTCTCGCTTTCAACATCTCCCCGCGTATCTTTTTAATATTAATTTTGCTGTACTTCGTCATCAAGTAATTCGTTGAAAATATAACAACGGTGACGTAAACTTCGCTTTCCTTGCTGTTCAAAATTTTCATATAAGATTTTTTAGTATTCAAATCGTTGATTGGTTTCAAAAGCAATTTAACATTTTTGATATCTTGTAATCCGGGAACTATCTCTTTCAAAACGAATTCTTCATCAGCTATAGAATATTTTACTGCAATTGTGATTTCTTTGTTTTTATAATTGTTGTTAACTATAGATGATAAAATTCTCTTTAAAAACTCAGGGAATTTCGGTGTGTGAGTTATATAAAATATTAATATTAATGACGCTACGGTGAATAGCATTGCTATAGTGGTAATGACCAAACATAACGTTTTCGTATAACAATGTAAGCGAAACGGCCACATTTGACACCGTTCGTAATCGATATTTGATATCTGAAAGTTATAATATTCTTTTAGCATTAAATGTTACAATTTTATTGAAAGGTTAAATCTAAAATACAAACCTTGGTCTTCCACTGAGCTTGTATATAATCTAGGAACCGTATATTATTACACTGACAGCTTAAATTGTTATTCCCAACCCATAATCTTTTGATTGGTGTTTTTATTGTTTCGTAGCTATCAGATAATTCAATTCCATCAATCTAAAACAACATAAAATACTAAATAACCAATCCACATTTTATAGAAGCTATTCTTGTAACGAACTTAACAGTGGTACTTTTTAACAGTGGTAGAGCCCGCTTTAACATCTTAGCACGAATGGGTCGGCTCCCCCGGTGCAATACCACGACCACACAGAAGACAGGCGTGAAGCGGAAGCAATTCCGCGTTTCGTCTGATGAGTGTGGTGCCGGAGGCCCAACTTTAGTCCCTTTCCCGTTCCACCCATTTCTTATAAGGAAGGGTTTGGATGGGAAAGTGGATTTGACGGTGGAGGAGACGCATAGGAGGGGGAAGTATCCTCTTTATGTGCGTCTCCTCCTCCGACGATTTAGGGTAGGCAACGCATCTGCAATTGCGGATGTCTATGGGCAGCGGTCGCTTCGCCATTTCGGCGGATTTAGGTGGCCGCTTGCTCGTTTGCCACCTTATCGTATAAAAAAAAAAGAACTATAACATACCCATAGATCTTTGATGTGATTAAACCTTAAGTCAATGTTCTCATGGCCATTCGTCCACAAATCTTTAAAAACTTCTTTAATTTTATTATGACTTAAATTGAGCATCTGTAAATTACGAGTGTGAATAAACGGAGAATTTATCCACTTATTATTCACTAGTATTCTATTTTCAAAATCAAGTTCGTTGTACGCAAATGATATTGACAATCGTTGTTTATTATTTTCGAACAATTTCGATGATATCACTTTCAAGTTGTTTCTCTCCATGTTTAAGTACGTGAGACTTATCAATGGCAAGAATGTTAATCTGAAAGAAAAAGAGTAATAAAGGAATTTGTAAAATACAATTACGAAATTATATAACAGGTTTCCTTCATCGGGACAATTATGCTAAAACTTTATCATACATTTATTTATTGTAAAAAGTAAGATAGCCTTATCAGTTTGGACCTATGTTTGGGCTTTAATATGCAACTTGTTGGGTACAGTCAGCTGATAATATACGTCTTCGGTTTCAAAATATGTATGCACGAATCTGTCTTTATGCTCTCTTCTATGTATTGATGCTATTGACGAATACGTGCGTACTATTATTATACAATTTGTAGCTGACTGTACATAGCTTAAACTTTATAGCCAAATAAATTCTTACCCTGATATTTCAGTTATAGAGTTGCAACATAAGTTCAATCTCTCCAATCGTACTAATGATGAGAATAATTTAATATCGAGCTTTTCTAACTTGTTGTAACTGATGTCGAGTTCGAGTAGATTTATTTGATCATTAAAAACAGCTTCGGGTAGATTTTTAATCTCATTATGCGCCAAAGATATGTTGGTTATTTGAGACGAGTTGGTGAATAAATTGTAATATATTGCTTCTATACCACATCTCTGTATGTGAACTTGTTTCAGATACGGCAAGTTGCGCAATAAATTTTTAGGAAGTTCTTTTATTTTAACGTCATTGTTTAAAATGATTAATGTAGAAAGTAACTTGTTCTGCGCAAACAAGTTATCCGGTAAAACGGAAAACTTATTTGAGAATAAAGTTAGTTTCTTTAGATTTCTTAATGGATAAAATGTACCCGATGGCAATGAGCTCAAATCGTTCGAACTCAAATCTAATTCTTCCAATTTTCCAACACCATCAAAGAAGTCGTGAGGTATTATTGATATGTTAGTTTGCCAAAGCGAGAATTTCTTTAATCCAATTAAATGTTCAAATACGTTATTAGGCATTTTTGTCATTTGATTATGGTTGATTTCAAGTGTATCCAATTTTCGTAACGGTTTAAATAATTCTTCTGATATATTTACAGATTTCATGCGTAAGTTTAACCATTGAAGATTATTTAAATCCATAAAAAGGTTATCAGGTAGAAATATTACACCGTTCACGGATATTAATAGTTTAGTTAAATCTTCGAATCCAGTAAATTGATTTCTTTTAAAATCTTGTGAAATGTTTTTCTCATTTTGATATATTAGAGACATCGTTTTATTAACACCGATATTAGTTAATACATCTTTAAAAGAAGTATTTGGTAGTGGACAATTCTTAAAACTGACTGTCTTAAAATTATTTCTGGAAATTTTTAAATTAGGTAGTTTGTTATAATTCAAGAACGATGAGTTTTCACATTTGATGTTCACGTAAATGCCTGGTAGAACATCAATTTTTACATTCTGACCTGAAATGAAAACATAAATTAAGTAATAAAGATGTGTAAGTTAGCTTTAAGTCTAGACATGTTCACAGATCGTGAACTTTAAGTTAGAACGAAGTTATTAAGAAACAAAAGTACTTAAGAGTACTAACCGCTTACGATGCAATCAACTTCTACGGCCAATGTACCGCCGCAAATACAGTTAGGGTAACCCGGGCACGTCTCCCTTTTAGCGTCAACGGCCTCGAGTGATAAAACCACTAATAGCCAATATACTATATTACGAGCCATTGCAGCGATTTTTATGTTCATGTCTTCACTTTTACATTTCACTGGCTTTTGCTATTATAGTTCATTACCCTGTTTTCATTCCTGTAAAAAAGTTAGTATTATTCTAAAAAGAAAACCCGAGAAAATTCGGGATTATAATAATATGCTTGCTTGATTACAACAACCTCAGAACCTTAAATCCCTTGTAGAAAAATCTTTAATTTCTTTTTATGTATTCTGTTATAAAATAAAGTCATTAATCTTTTATTGATTTGGTTTTTAGGTACTATTTACTATATATAAATACAAAACATCACTAAAGTCTATTATTATTAATGAATACAGACGAGATTATACTAATTTCAATAATCGATATTAATGTGTCCATTTATATTTGTCCCAATTCTATACACCTAGACAACAAAACACTTACAAACTACAAATAAATATTAAAATATATCACTGAAAGTAATATAGAATCTTTCGAACAATTACAGAGTTATTTTGCGAAAGCTTAGAAGGACAGTAAGCCGAGAAAACTCGTCTGGTGTATCCGGCCGTCAGGCTTATGCGGAAATCGTCTTATATTTCATTGAATGCGAGCAACCTGCGTTCAAAACCCGTTGTCGACACTAATGGAATTACTGGCTTAGGTTTGGTATTACGAGATTCACGCCTGACGAAACAAAGGTACGGCAACTTGAAATCGTTTTGATAATTCATGTTTTCCTATTAACGGTGTAAAAATGCTGAAATAAAAGATTTACTTATACTTATACACAAAATAATATCAATTAAAGGACTAAAAAACAATCATATTTATATATTAAGCTGCATACTTTATACAAAGTTAAATGTTATAAGATTGTATCACCTTACTAGATAAAAACATAATTCTTGGTATTTTAAATTTATAGAATTCCATACATTCTCAAATATAACAGGAAATGACCGAGTAATGACAGTACGATAGACCCATTATCAGTATTGACCCGAGCCGTCACCATTATTGAATAGTAAAATGATATTGTAGGAGGGTAAAAAATAATATCGACTCTAACTGTATCGATACTCAAATGTGGTACCTATTCCCATGAAAATAAGATTCATTTTTCCATGCTACTTCAATGAGAGTTCTTCGCATATGTTAGAAAAACGTCTTAGTTATGAAAAGATAGGCGCGGTTTCTTGTTAACTTCCTTTAAGAGTTATAAGGCACTTTACTTAAAATATTGAGTGCGACAAATAATAAAAGGCAATTTATAATACTGTATCACATTAATTACAAATAATTACTTAATGATTACAACAAAATACATTCATAGATGTCGATAAATTTCTGCAACAATAAAATAATAAAAAAATAGGCCTTTAAAATAAATTTAATTATTTTATAAGTTTCTACTTTTATAAAACACAGTCAAAAACATATTTTACAGAATATTAAAATATTGTAAGCAATAACGTAAACTATGTTTAGCTAAGCTGAGCCATGTGGGTTTTTACGCATTTCAATTGAAAAATCGTGAATCATTAGATTAAGAAACAACTAAAAAAAAATTAAACACGTACCTGTTGATTCCATCCACTACATAATTCTTGCAACCAGAAGTTTAAACTTATTTATTTCAATTGTTTTAAGAACTTAAAACAATTAAACAATTTTGTAATAATTGCGTAAAATGTTCACTTAACACTGGCGTAGACGTCAGACCGCTACGTGCGCTACGCGACGACTAACTTGCTACGTGGGGATGCTACGGTTTCGACGCATGAACGTGTTGGTAATAGAGACGGCTCGGCTTCGATCGACTAGCGACGGAAGTTACCGAACCTTTCTTGTTTACAAATTATGTCCACTCTCTAAAACACACTATTTTACATAATATGGGACCAAAGAGATCGATATCGCTTCATACTCGTAGGATATTTACGTAAAATGCCTTATATCATTA
>LD688974.1:4864290-4891558 GCA_003118335.3 Papilio memnon | reverse complement strand
TTTTATAATTTCACGCGGATGAAGCCGCATGGGAACAGCTAGTATTAGTATAAATATAGATGGCTCGTTCTCGTATGATAAAACGATAACTACAACTTGTACTTTTATTAAGATTTTGTCCTTGTAATGTGTAATTTTGTTCGCTGTTTTGTTGATATTTTAGTCTTTCTACGTTTACTAGTGATCGCTCATTGGTTGTAATTCGACCAAAATACATATTCAAATTTAAGTAAGATTACCTTTATCCGTATTAACTTAAGCTATGTCAAAGTTACATCACGCAATTTCATTTGCATTAAATAGGTGTAGAAAGTTTAAAGTAGATTTAAAGCGATTTTGTCCTTTAGTAGGTAGCCTATATTCCAGACTATGATCTACATATTTATATGCCAAATTTCATCGAGATCCATCATGCTGTTTTAAAAATTCATACAAACATCCATCCATCCAAACTTTCATATTACTGGTAAGATAACTCTAATATAATGATATCAAGTTTTCTTTCAGTAAGCTCAGTAGCTGAGTAAGATAGATCATAAATTGTTTTTAGCCAGATAGCGGAGTGTTCCAGGAACTATTTTAAACATTCACTTTTATTTTTACACCAAACAGTGAAGTCATGTAAAGAGAAAGATAAGCTGAGTGTACATATCTCCTGTAATATTTGAATCTACGTTTATCATTCTTTAATGATGACTATCTCATATTTACAAACATACAATATAATTGCGTGACTCCATACGAACTGTATAACAGTTGTTTCAAAGATATCATTGAAAAACCCAGTAATTATGTCCCAGAATAATATCCGTTAGTTACAACATAAAGTTAAAGTGTCATTACAAAATCAATATATACATTCTCCTTTCAATTGCTTTGTTCATTACGTAAACTAAGAGTGGGCGCACACTTTTGACTAAACTCTCGCTCGCTGTGCGATTGTCGATTGTTTCGTAGCCAATACAACTGTTTAGTTACACAACTAAATATCGAGTAGTGTGCGCACCTCCATATAAGTTCATAAGAATCATAGCGAGACTAAACAGTTCTGCGATAGTTTAGTTAAAGGTGTGCGCTATCTAAGGGCTAGCACGAAATTTTGCGATTCATTGTCGTAATGTAAACGATAAAATTTGTATGAGATTAGTCGTTGTACTGCTCGATGAAAGCGCTACACAAATGTAATACAAATTTTATCAATGGCGTTACAAACATTATCTTACAAATGTTCCTGCTAGTGCCTCGGTTAGCTCGTCCAGGCCGTTAGTAAAGCCGGCCCTGTACGATACTGTTACCTATAGTAGTCGCTAAGTGAACTGTTACTATTTCCAGTAACTGCTCCGTGTGATTTATAAATACATTTTGCAGTTTTTTTAAATGCATACTAAGAATCCGAAACACGGAAGCAAATTGACATTTTCCGACTCGTTATCCTTTAATGACTGAAGAACCAGACTTACTATCAATTCAATTTCATTTTTTCTATTCATATAAATATGTATGCGTAAAATAAATCTACAATACCTGAGGTCCCACCAATGCTGATTCCAGTTCTTAAGACTCGAATTCGCAAATATATCCCAGCGCCATCTATCGAGGACGTACGCATATGCGACTAGAGGAAGTTTCTCTAGAGCCAACCAGAGTAGATGGTTGAGTTCAGCATGAGGCCCTGTGGTGACCTGCGCCAGGTTTAAGGTGTGCAGGTGCGCTGGTGACGTCAGCTGCACAGCCACGATGTCCGAGATCGCATCATGGAACGCTGGACGTTAACCAACCGTTAATAATACGCACGAATTTACAATTTCAAAAATGTGAATTAATACAATGGGTAAGATTATGTAAATTTTTACTTTGCGACGTTTATCATTCAAACATTCGCAACTTTACACGTTAAATTTTTCATCACTGACTTCCCGGTAAAAGACAAAGGTCTTAAAATCCCACTTTTTTTGATCATCACATTCGCGACTCTGGATGTGTTTTAAAAACATGAAAAATAATACTTAAACGAAGAGGAAAACCATAAATATTGCTCCGTGATCATAAAGGCACGATGTTTTAAAATTCAAATATCAAAGACATCCGTAAACACAAGTTATCCATTCCCTTTCATTTATACATCTTCAGATTACAAGGAAATGCAAATGATTCCTTATCTCAATCAAGGTCAATACTATAGTTTTTATTTCATTACGTCATCGGTTGAATAAGAAGTCTGATACTTCCTCCAATTATAACTGAAAAAAATACTATTGGGAATCAATACAATTACAAGAAAACCACACGTTAGGGAGTACTACATCTCTGTAGGTCCTGTTTAGCTTTTGTATTCTTCATAGCAATAATTTCTTTTTGTGTGCAATATCAATATAAAATTTTAATGGCAGTATACCTGGGTTAGGTCCATCTCTATAAAGTGGCTGCAACTGACGGTAATGTTTGAAGTATTGCACATGACCCAGCAGCCTCGCCGCACGCGACAGACCCACGCTCACGTCCGTAAGGTTCTCGCCACACCATTTGATCCTGAAAACAAAAGTAGATTAAGAGCGGGCACACACCATTGACCAAACTATCGCACATCAGTTGTGCGCTTGTCGATTGTTTCGCAGCCCATTCAACTGTTTAGTTGCACAACATAGGAATCAAAGCGCGACTAAACAGTTGTGCGATAGTTTATTTTCAGGTGTTCCTACGCTCTTAAGCTATTACTATAAAAGTTAACATCCCTTATAGCAACTATTTCTGGGTATATTAAAAAAGTAAATAAATGTGCAATTGTTCCAAAAACCTTGTACAAAACGTGTTCGGAATAAACCCTGTATTTCAATACATCTATTTTAATAATGATCAAATTTGTCTAATAGTTGGTGATTAACTGTTAGGGTCGTGCGATTTTCCTTATCAGTAAATTGGCCTAATGAGATTTACAAACGTCTGTTTAATTCAGTTCGCGAATCTATTGACCTCAAATACGAAACCATAAAAATGTTTCCTTAATGTCTTTGATAACAGTACAACTAAGTCTTGGCATTAATTAACATTTTATCGAAATTATTTTACAATGTAAATAAGTGAAAGCTTATGATTTCTTTTCTTTCTTTATAACAAATACCAACAATGATTTTAAAAAAAACTCATTTACTTGTAATTAACTCCATCGCACATGTCATGGCTTGAAGGTAGACAGTTAGCAGAAGTTGCAGTTTCCCGTATATCCTGATACGCTTGTCGGGCGCTCCCAAAACCAAGAGACTGATGGAACTTGTCTACTGCATCAAAAAGATCCTTTGCTTGTAGCATTTTATTATTAATTGCCGTCGGTCTAGGAATATCAGGGTAGATTGCAATTTTATTGTATACCGCTTGCCATTCTTGCGCCCATAAGTTACCTGAAATGAAAAAAGCGTATTTTTAATTAAACAAATTTGCTGTAAATTTGCGCCAGGCGCTAACTTTCTTTAATTCATCTAAGTTTCAAAACTAAAAAACAGTAACGAAGATTTTTGAAGCCATGACGTTAGAGTTTTAGTCAAAGAAAGTCGCAACTTCTGCATAGTAAAGATAAAAAGAGTAAATATTGATATTACTAGTTCAAACATTATGATCGCTAGACAATGGGTCAGGTCACGTAGCTCTTGAAAACTTTAGGTCATCATTATCGCCTAGGATTTCAGCAAAATATTTATGTTTATACTCATAGATACATTGTGTAAACAGCAGAATCAGTCTATTGTATAGAATTCCTTAGGTATTAAATACGCTATTTATTTACTGTAAGTATAAAACATTTATAAATTAATCATTGTTGTTTTAATAATAGATCCTTACCAAGTATATGTGCAGGAATCGTCTTTTCCTTTTTAGAGAGTTCAGATTTGAAATACTTCTTCAATTTTACCCTCACATAAGCATGTAATAATTTGTATAAAGGTTTAATTTCTGACCAAAGTCTATTAACCGTTTCTTCAAAATGGTCATCCTCAAATGTATATCTCCACATATCACCAGCATCAGTGAAGTTTTCTGATTGCGCTACATTATTCATTCTCGTAACATAATCATTGAAAGTCGGACGTATTTGTTTTCCAGTACCATCTCTGAAGGCTTTCCAATAGTACAACAATTCTTTCGTGTCATTATTTCTTTTGAAGACCGCAATAACATCTGACAAATGTACAAGAATTTTGAAAGACATCAAATATAGTTAAGGCAATAAGTAGACAATTATGGCAAAGTAGTATTAATCGAAATAATTAAAAGTAACTATGAAAAAACAATGAAAATTATACTTACCACTCATAGAACGTATTGATTCGTCTGTATTACAATTAGTTGCGTTATAAGCACATACTGTTACTCGGCTCCAAATCCGTTGCATTGTGTCTATTTCCTCTCTTTGCTGCAAAAGTAAGCAAATCATAAAGATTCAATGAAATGTTTCGTCATAATATTTACCGATTGCATACAATGACAATTCATTCGTACTTTGCTTTGTGGCATTTGCACGTTGGTCCCCCTCTCTTTGATAATTCGTAGCTTCCTCTTCAATTTCGGGTCGTTCAGTAATTGCCAATCGTTCAAATATTTCTTTTTCAGCATGTTCCAATATTGTTTCTTTATTTCGTCTTCTTCTGCAGCTATTAATATCTGGAGGATAAACATGTTAGCCAACGATGGCATTTGATTTAGGAACCTTTCAATAAAATATGTTTTTAATATAATTAATTCTAGTCATCATAATACTCAAATCAGTATTAGTTGCATTTATGTTACGTTAAATAAATTTGCGAATCTTTTCTTCAATTCGGTAACCATAATTGAAAGTCACTTACCATTTTATTCTTTTTACTTTCGTTAGTAATATCCGTTACATATGACCACAATGCTTCCTGTGACGTTTTACATACGTCTAAGCTCAATTTATCCATTTCCTCCATAAAATTATCGAGTGTCATATTTTCCTTGTCTAATTCATCGATTTGAAATTTAAAATTTTCTTCTTCCTCGTTTTTCTGGATAACGGCGTTTGGATCTAGTATTGTTCTCATTGCATCTACTAGATATTTCTTGTCTTTAACTTCCTCACCGTCCGTGTCTACTTCATGGCCACTTTCATCAGATTGTTCCAACGTTTTGTTAACTTTAATCAAATTCTTCTCATCCGCCGACATTTCTGATGTAGGATTTGTTGGGTATTGCACAGCAAATGATATCGACATTGTTACAATTATACATGTAATTTGCTGAAAGCAATTAAGTTATTGATAATTTTAGGGCTTTGTATAACATTTTAAAACGAAGTCTTAATTTATTTTCCTAATTGTGGTACTTATCTTACGTTGAACGGAGTGCACTTTGTCAATAGGTTTAATGTTAAATGAAATTTGGAATTACTTGCATAGAGTTGAGATGATTTTAACCCGTGTAATTTATGAGTGACTCTTCGACAGAAACTTCAACCAAACCAAGTCGTACAACACTATGGACACAATATTCTATGAAATCTATAAAGTGTTCACTTCATGATTACAGGTAATAGATGCCTTAGTACATTTAGTACGCGACTAGAAACACGATAGCTGCTAATATAACAACTAGTCTAGTATCATGACAATGTAAGCTGGGACAAAGGTACTTATTAAATGATGATCACATCCTGACCACGGCAGTCTGCAACGCCTGACTCATTCTGCGGTTAGTAAAGATTTAATCTAGTTTAAAATAATTACTTTATTGAACGATCGTAGTAAGGAGAATACGCGAATAAGAAGAGATTATGGATTTCCAGTTTATCTCTCGCTCCTTCCACGTCTAACCACACATACAGACACATACTTATTGGTAACAAGTTCGAAGCTACCTTTCCCGGTAGTTTTAATTGTGTTTTTGTCTGTTTTTAGAAATTTCCTTTACAATCACGTGAGTAAACTTAATTAAAGTATGCCTAATATTAATTAAAGTTGCAACATATACATGCACAGAATAAAAAACATAAAATAAATGAATGGGAAAAACATTCGTCGTTTTAGTGTTATCAGAGCAAATAAAAATACCTGTACACGATACCACACACGTATTGTTTCCGAAAAAGTCATTCCGTTCAATCGTTCGCGGTAGCGGTTTTAATTGAAAACAACACTTCAATTTTCTTTTCACTATTTCGATGTATCTAAATAAATTCACATACAAATATACTCACCGTGAGATACATGATTGATAACAGTCCATATAATTAGGCAACACTGGTAATATCACATCTAAATAACATCGTAAGTATGTGTTGCTTCCGCAAGCGTTGATACATGAAAGACTTTGAGCACTAACGGTCGATTGTTTGTGAAATCGAGGCACTGTTTGATCGTTTTGTGATGGATTTTTTCAAATCGGAACAATTGTACGGGCGAGATGTTTTGAAAACGTGGGACGTATGGCCGACCCGCGGCGAGCGGCGTAGCATTGTGTCTTTAAATGCTTCAGATACAACGCGACAGGACGTTCTCGTGCGAACGGATACCGTACAATGTTTATTACTACCCTTTGTTCGCTCCTATACGCGAGTGATACGCTAATTTGTACACTACAATCTTACCTCATAAATAAGAGCATCTTACTCGATATGTAGATTTTGGAAAATCACTGTAAATTAGTGAACAATTTGTGTAAGTAGTGGTGCGAATACACTACCATGTTAGTAACACACACCCGCAAATTAATTATTGAATTACAGAGGGTCATCTCCAAAATTATAACAGTAGTTAGGCGGGTAGTCGTTGGATGCGGAAGGCGGAGGACCGCATTCTGTGGAAAGCATTGGGGAAGGCCTATGTCCAGCAGTGGGCAGACAAAGGCTGATGATGATGATGATGATGATGATGATCTCCAAAATATTTTATTTAATCGTTTTTAACAAGTTTTCCAGGTCACAAATGTCACAGAATGTAAAACTGAAATTTATTCTAGTCCAGTGATCAGTGAAATCCGACGATGAAATTTATTTTGATTACTAGAAAATACATACATTTTTGCTTTAACAATTCAAATCAATCTTAAGTAATTATGCCCAGAAACTCCAAAGCCAATTCATAAGGAAATGAAACGCTATCGTTAAACCTAAAGAACTTTAATAGGTCATTGATAAGAGTAACAATAAGCTTTTATTACTAATGCAATCTACAAGCCATATGAAATTGTGTTATATGCGTGTATGCAGTTCATTCTTTTTTTATCATAGTTGCCAGTTTATCTGCGTAACTTTTGTTGATTTCTACATATCCGTAGGGTTCCAACTCTTTTACTGTTCTTTCAAACCAGGGTTTAATGTTACCGTAAGTACTGTAGTCGAAGCCAAAACTCTGAAAATAAAATCAATTATTAACTAATTATACTTCATAGTAATATTATAAATCCGAAAGTCTGGATGAATGTTTGTTAGTGTTTGTAGCCTAAACGACTGAACGGATTTCGATGAAATCCTCTAGGATAGTCTGGAAGAACACTTGGAACACATAGGCTTCTCACATTTGTTTTTTTTTTCCACTCGGACGGAGTCGCGGGCGAAAGCTAGTACTAAATATTAACTATTCGGACACTTTTTGAATTACCGGCCGTTTGTAGACCACTACATGGTTCGAGTTTTCTTTTTAATTGTAGTAGGCAGTAATGAAAGTCTGTTAATTAACATTAACTTAGGAATATGGTTATTTATCTATATGTTTGACAATCCTTTGCTCCTGTATTCGAAAAATAATTTAATGTGGAATTTTTATAATAAAAGATTTTTATATCAATTTTGTAAGAAAGTTAACTACGCCTATATCATGGCTTAGACGCATCATATGTTAACTCTGATCATACGTGTCGGAAAGTGATTTAGTAAATTTCTCTTCGTTGCTCCGTCTGTGAGATTTGCGAAGATTCGTTACGATATGTTAAACGTATCGTAAACTTTCAACTGTACAGCATTCGAAAGTGTTAGATGACTCACTTAGTCATTGATATTTTCATTTACTAATTTAATTGTGATTATAAATATACTACGACTAAAAAAGGAAAATTTTAATAAACAAACACCGAAGAATGACCATATGATTGAATATTTATCAAAACTATAAAATATAATAGCAATTATTTATCATAGAAAGTTATGAAACAATTAAGTACTAGGCGCTTGAATGACTAGTCATGATTGTAAATTAAATAATCAATTAAAGGTAATTGATCGTCAATCTTTTATTTCCATTTCCACTCAAGTGTTCAAAAGACTTATAAATCTTATAAGACAAAGATTAAAGATTTTAGAGATCGAATAAAGTTTTTTTTAGATCTTGCATTATTGTATATTTACTTATAGTATTCAAATAACCTGCTTCCTTTCGTTTCGAATGACACTATACCAGCTATTCCTTAATACTTACGTCCAAATTACTCATAGTAACGACGGTGGAAATATCTGCGATAGAAAGTTTGTCTCCGGCGACGAATTTTCGACCTTCCAGCATTGAATTCAACCAGCCAACAGCTTCTTTCATTTTTTCACCTTTTTCTTCATCATAATCTTTTCCCTGAACCATAGGCCACTGGAACAAATTAAGTAGAAATTATTTTTTCATCCCGCCTACATTTTAAAGTCGAATAAATATGTGTTTGTACTACAAATAGTTAATATTAAAACTGTGATTTGATAACTCCCATTTAAAGTGCTAATATATGTAATGATTAAAATGTAAAATAATGTTTAAATACATTATTTCGATAGCAACAAAATTATAACATAAAAAATCAAGATCCAAGATTTTTGATTAGATTTAGAAACGGAATAATAAAGATTATATCGATGCACGCAAATATGTCTCCATCTTACCTTATTGTAACAATACTTACATATAATTCTAGAGACTTCTGCAAGAAACTGAAATCGAAGTACAGACGTTGATCGACCATGGCTCGTTGCTGAGGGTCATTCGGGTACAAAGCATCGTCCTTCCCGTACGCGTTCACCATGTACGCCATTATCACACGACTATAGAGTAAGTTTTATGTCATTATACAATACTTTCAATTATTTAAATTACTTAGTGGCCCGTTTGAAAAGAAAATCAATGAAGCCTAGACTAGAAGATCTCCAAACAACGAGCGTCTCACTTGTCTGTTAGTCGTATTCCTTATTAGGAGGAATTTAATGTTTCTCTTATTCATGATTCTTTGTGTATTAAAGAATATTAAAAAAATTACCTTTCCCATAATATGAAACCATTGTCATCTATTGTAGGTACAGTATGTTGAGGATTCATCTGGAAACAAAACGAATATGGGTTTACTTAAATTTTTAACATCACAAAAACTGCTTCAGTCGAAATATATGGCAAAAGGAATTTGGTTAAAAAGGAGACCTCCAGTCAGTAAAGTTTAGTCGTTAGCTATTATGTAAGCAAAAATACCAACATCAGATCTAAATCCTCTCATGTAGTTATAGAAAAGTAAAAAAAAACACTTAAAAGATCATTTGGCATGCCGATTATTACAAAACTTTTGTAGTGAGTAATCTGCATATGTTTTTCAGATAAACATTAGGCTTGTGCATTCTATCCTAGTTCACGTAATTATCTAAATCAATACATTTATTGATAAAGAGTTAAATATTTTTCTATTACACATCACATCATGAAAATATTATCATAACTTAGGATAGACTCATTGAACTGCCATTACTGTTAGATGCTGTAAATCGTATTTTTTTATTGTAAAACTAGCTGTTCGCGTGAGTCTTTATCCGCATATTATACAAACTTTATTTTATTGTTTACATTTGTTAAATTCTCAATTGCAAATGTCAAAATACCAAATACCTTACTATGACAATTTTGCTTCCTTGATGTTGGCAGCAGCTTATGGTCTCTTTCCCACATTAGGGTTTTTATCCAATTTATTTACCCCTAAGTTAAATAGAGTGAAAATACATAGCCTAAAGCGTGACGTAAGTATAGGGTTTTTTTTATTAAAAAAAGAATTATTCAAAAATATGCTGTAATTGCTGACATCTTAGGCAAAAAAAAAGTGTGTGTTTACGCTTCATTATATTAGTATGGAAGTATCTAATTTAAAACCATATTATAATAATTTGGAAAGTAATATTGAATGAGATGGTTGTTTTAGATTATTCGAATTATAATCTTTGAGTTCCTGTTTACAGGCAACTCTAAACAAAGTAGTAATTCTAGCACACGACTGACTAATCCAACACCCTTTGTAATCTACTATACTAAGGTATCGAGATGGAACAAATTAAATTGAACCCTGACATATTTTATTAATTGTCTTACCATCACATCCCAGCACCACATCTTACAATGTAGGTATCGTAGATCATCATTCGTCAAACTAACCTTTAAAAATTCTGGCGTCTTTTGTTCTCCTTCCATGATGTTAATCAGTACTAATTCAACTTTCAGTCCCAGAAGTCTTGCGGTCAGAAGTACAGCACGGCACGGAGGAGATATTGGATAATAGTACACTTTTATTGGTTGATTTGGCATCTTACTGCGTTTCGATCGAGCGGCAGCGCTTCTAAAATCATACCATTTTTGTGTGAATCTTTTCGGTTTGCTCATGTTTATTGGAAAAATGTTAAACCAATGACGACCAAAACGATTTTAAGTCATTAAGGACCTGTCCCACCAAATTGTAAATTGTCTGCTGGAAATATCGGATTTTGTTCGTTTACCTGACAGTGACGTCATTTTTACGCTATCTGAGGCTCTATCAGCCAGTGTTGGGACAGGCCCTTAATGTTTTACTATTAGTCGATCTTGTCTAGATAACTGGTCTGGTCTGGTCAGTGGTAAATATTTATTATTAAAATGTATTATATCAGTACTAAATGTATCTTATGTACTCAGTGATAGTCTAGCTTTCGGTGAAAGAATTATTATAATCGGTTCAATAGATTTTGAGTTCATTCGTCACTTACAAAACTTTCGTCCATAGAAACGCAAAAACGTAAACTAGATGTGAAGTTGTAAAACAAAGCATTGTACAATTCTTTTAATATCGGCTTCCTAATTATGCTAAAACGTAAGTAAATTGGTTTGAATATTCAGGGCTCCAAATGTGTGCGTTTAAGAAATAATTAGAACCATTAACAACTTTCTATTGTAGAGTTACGGACAATGTTTATTGTTAAAAAATGTGCTCATTAATTTTCGATTGTCAAGCGTTATTCTTTGTAAATCTTTTTCTTATTGCTAAACTTTATAAAGAAATGCTTACCCATTTACATTTAAAACTAGAAGTATAGCAAGGAGCGCTAAAAGAGACTTCATTTTAAACTGTCACGGACTTTCCGACTTTCAGTTACAGCTAATGTCAATTAGGATTTTCAATGAAAATAGTTTTCAATTCTGTCTTTATTGTTGTTTATTAAATTATACTTTGAAAGACACAATAAAACAGAAATTTAAGTCTTGAATGCTAAAATACCTGATCTAAAAATGACGATATAAATTCGCGCAAACACATTTATACCCTAACATAATGACAGTGGACCATTGTGCTTGTAATGTTATGTTGACGGAGACCATGGTAGCCATGAGGGACATTATTTGCGATGATATGCAAAAAGTAGATTAAAAGTCGACATTATCAAGTAGTGGAATTAAATAGGAAATTACCACTAGATAAAGTACAGAGCGAATTTTTTAAATTTTGCTAAATTAAGAAAATTATTTCTTTAATGTTGTTCTTCTCGTGTTTGTTTTTCAGTCTATACTATTTATTTATATCAATAAAGATATATGATGATTGTACGTCACGCATACAAAATATATCGGTGTTATTATTTTATATAGTTCTTTCTGCATTGGAAACCGGCAGTAATTTTGTAATTTAATAAATCTGTCTGATGAGGGCCTGACAAAAGAAGATGACGATAAAATAAAACACACACTTGGAAAAATGTATACATTTTTACACATGTATTTAGAATATTGTGTTTTCAGGTTATGTACAAATAACATTATATATCGTGTTGATTTTCACTTTTCATCATAAGTTGTATAATGACTCGTTTTAGTAAAACGTGATACGTAATTTTGCACTGGCTGGTAACAATATGTAGCCTTGAATAAATAACCATTACATGTAAAGTAGAAAAAATATATACTAGAAATATCTTAACTATAGATTACTAATAATTGGCACAAAGAAAATTGTACTTAATATGATTAATTGGGATTAAAACATATAAAATCGCAATTAGCATTGTTTTACATAGTACGAGAATCCTGCTCCATATAACATCAATTTTGATAAACATTTGAATTAAGTTTAAAGTCACAATTTGTACTTTAGCCTAAATAGATTTACAATATTTTTTTTAACTTTATGTTTACATGTCAACACTGAAATATTGATTACACTTTTATACTAACTTAATCGAAATATGGCAAATTTGTCGTAAAAATTACATTATTACTGTCCACTTAGATTTACTTATCATCTAACACTTCCACTGTAGACGCACTACTGGCATTATCATGCTGTTTCTCTTCCATTTGATCCATATCTTTATCAACATCATTTTTCTTTGCATTCACATCGAATACATCTGTTTTGATAGAATTTATACGTTCACGGCTCTCATTCTCAGCACCAACCGGTCCCGCTTGAGTTATTTTAACTTTCTTACTTTTAGTATTGCCCATTTTTGCGTTGTGAATTACCACGATCCCATATAACACTGGCACACAACTCAATGCTAGCTATAAACACAAACAAGATAACGCTCGAATCTTTATAATTAAAACAGTTCCATGACACGATGACGTCATCCGATAAAAATGTAACGCGTGCACTGCAAACTAAAATGCAACTGGCACGAAGAGACTTTGTTTAAAACATATCACGATAAGGCGACATTGCCCGTACCAATGTTAGTGACCGGATATGACATTGGTAGTTAAGAACAAGATAAATCTAGTTTTAATTTCACATTAAAGTAAAATAGAATCCACAGACTTAAAACATGAAGATGTTCTCAAGCAAGCGTATGTGACTAACAACAGTTTTACAATATGTACAGAGGTTTAACGTCTGCTTTAGTGAATCATTAAATGACGCATTTATTTAATTTAGCGTCACCCACATGGTGTATTAGTAACGATTATAAACAGGACTTGTTTTCATTTTACATCGAACAATTTTCATCATATTCAATTATATTGACATGACAAAGAAATAAAATTTTAAAACGCAATCTCAAAGGACTTCTTTTGAACCAAACTTTTTCCTTTAAAGAAAGGTGGCTCAAAATCAATAAAGGGGTTAAATCTGTAAATTGTAATTTTTCATACAATCTTTAAATGCATATAAATTTTGGCCAGTTATAATTATTGCCTTGCCCTCCTTTTTGCGAGAAAACAACAAATCGATACAATGTTGATAGATCAAGAAGCTAGGGTCAAAATCGTGACCCAAATTAATAATTTGCATTACAATTCCATTGCAATAAATCTTCAAGAAACAAAACTGGCAGTTATAAGGTCTAGTTTAAATATAGAATTACTAGCTTTCGCCCGCGACTCCGTCCGCGCGGAATTAAAAAAAAAAGTAAGTAGCCTATGTGTTCTTCCAGACTATCCTCTACATCTATGCCAAATTTCATCGAGATCCGTTCAGCCGTTTAGGTTACAAACTCTAACAAACATCCTTCCATCCATCCATCTAAACTTTCGCATTTATAATTAATAAGATAATTTAGTAAGATAAAGTAGCTGAAACTTTTAAAATTTAATTCCATTATACACTAAAATTTTATACTGAAATATTATTAAAAATACTAACCGAGTGGTAGCCTACACCTGTACAAACAACTCTGTAATTTATAAGCGGAATTCTACATAAAATGAAGTGTTTGTTACATGGTACTGATCCGTATAAATCTCATTGAATAGTCTTGAAATCCTACAGAAGTTAGAAACTACCAACTTTTCTGATTAATTCTCTTTTCATAGCTTCTTCTATCATTTATTCTTTCTTCTGTATCTAAATGATTTTACATTATGTGTTGTTTTTTTGTAAATGAACAAAAAAAAAATAGGTCGCCTTCCTATCCATGAATTTACACTACATTCATTGGCCTCTTGTTTACCAATAATGGGAGTTTAAGAGTATGTGGGAGAAAAATTCGGTAAATCGCCCTGGGCGATATCCCAACCGCGCCTTACCCTGACATCGGTACTGACTACATTATACTGATAACATACATAGCAAGATAGTGTTTACAAAACAATATTGTTTATAAGACATAAAGATAACCGACATGCATAAGGTGTCAGCGATCATTAACTTTTGATAAAAAGCATACTGATATACTTTTATTATAACCCTTATAAAAACATAAATAAGATATTGGCAATATTCGTTTCACATTGAGTATGAAAAACATATTTTTAGACAGCAAATATTTCTGTAAGCCCTTACTTTTTCGAAAGCTTGCCTATTAAACCCAATGTGTATAGGATAAAATTGTGTATAATTATGGTGATTGAACGCCTATAAAAAGTTAAGATGGGCCTGTCCCACCACTGGCTGATAGAGGCTCAGATAGCTTAAAATGACGTCACTATCAGATAAGAGAACAAAATCCGATATTTCCATCACATTTTACACGTTGGATTGTTATCAGACAATTTATAATTTGGTGGGACAGGCCCTAATACTAAAAAAAAAATGGTTTAAAAATAGATTTACGTAAAGATGAATACAATAACTGTATACATACATATATAGTTTGATATTAAAATACTCGTATAAGTGCATTAAAAACCAACAATAATATTGAACTATCTTATCTACGTGAACGGATAAAATAATATTACCCGTTTAAGATTCCGCCAGAAGCTTAAACAAAACGTATATTGAATATCAGATAAATTTTGAAGATAATCAATTGATTATTTATGATCTAGATTAAGATATAAAATAATTATACATGTGGCTACTGTTCTTTAATATTACAAAGCAATTGAAGTAACGAACTAACAGAATTTTTTAAATTCATATCTTTCAATCAACGTCTCTAATTATTCTACGACTCCGCGTGGAGTTACAAAAAAATTAAATTTAACGAGCCTTCCATGTTATGTATCTCTGTTCCAAATTTCCTGATCCGTTCAGCCTTGGAGTTACGTGTAAATAAACACTCATTTACCTAAATTTTATATATAGCTATTTTATCAGTAAGATATCTTTCATTCATATCACAAAGAGAAATCCTACGAGTACTTCTTACTAATATTATAAATGCGAAAGTTTAGATGGATGTTTGTTAGAGTTTGTAGCCTAAACGGATCTCGATGAAATTTCGCATAGATGTAGAGGATAGTCTAAAAGATCAAATAGGCTACTTTCTTTTGTTTTTTTTTTAATTTCACGCGTACGGAGTCGCGGGTGAAAGCCAGTGTGACATAAATCATGAATACTTTTTCAAAGTTAAACTATCATATTAGGCTAAGATCCAAAGCGTTTGACCTTCCCTCATCAGATTTCCTGATAAAACCTATTATACATTATATGAAAGATCACATGTTTTTAAACTTGTTGTAACCGAGTTGCCTAATCGAGTTTCCTGAAAATTTTATCACTAATCGATAGTACGTAACGTAAATATGACTGTAAGGTGGGGTTGCCTATCTTTTCCTGGCAAGAGTGGGCGTTGCCAGCTTTTAAATGGTGACAAAATAGAGACTAATTATCCATATCGAGTTTCCTGATGAAATTTTACTCAAAATGAGGATATTAATGTTCCTAACACAATGGTATAGTAAATGTATTAGATCTTAAATTGTTATCATATCACTCATAGATACTAAGAATAACAAAAAAATAAAGACTAAATACAATGATATCAGACTTGGCTTAATCAAAGGAAAACATTTATGCACAAACAAGTACATAATTGCAGAATGTCTTCGAGGACAATTATATTATAGTACGTTGCCCTCATTTAATGATAGTGTTTCATTTAAGTATAAATCATTCTTTATAAATCACTGCATTGAACTTCCTTGTTAGTTAACCTACTTAAAAGTCGCATTACTATTTTGTCAGAGTGTTTCGGAGTTTTTAACAAACTAAGTAATGTATTAATTATTCATTGATTAACTACATTCTACTGTATCGTTATAAATAGAAAATAATAAGGAGTGATGACTGAGATGACGTACGATAGAGTTATGTGAAGGACAAAATCCTGATGCGCCGACCCTACGGGAGTAGGATAAGGACAAAGATGATGATGAGAAAATAATAATAACACCTTATTACTAGAATATATCGTTTATTTAGAATGTTATTTGAACTTATGATATTTAAAATTTACAATACATTGCGTTTCCTTATACCTTGGTCTGTAACTTTCTGTATTTTTTGGTATTTGTCTATCGCCGTCTTCACAAAGTTGGCAGCTGTACTGATCTTTTCTAAACGCTCTGGTGTAATGAAGGATCTCATTTCCTCGTGTATAGGACCAACTCCTTGGAAGCTTATCGTGCAGAGGTTCGTGTAGGAACAAACTCCAACGGTTATAAGAGACCCGATGAGTAGAACGAAGACGCTGTTTAAGATCCAGCCGATAGTTCTCCCCATCAAGTGGACGATTGTCTGAAATTGTTAAAGCAACAGTTGATTTTATGATGTTTTTTTTTCTTACAAACCAGTATTATGTTCTTAATAATATTATTTAAAGAAAACAAAAGCTGTTGGTAAAAAAAAACTAGATTTCTTCTCAATTAGGAATCGTAATACAAAACAAGATTTAAATACTTACCCTAGAATCAGGCACTTGGCTCCAAAGAAGACCGAAAGTGGACGTGTCAGGCTCCAATAGGTAATCGCTGAGGCTGTTCCCATACACGTCGTAACTGAAAAGTTAAAAAATTGTAACATAAATACAAAAATGTTCCGTATTTTATATAATGTTTGGTATTGCTTGAACATAGAACTCATCATCATCAATACCTTATTCTACTCCCGTAGTGTCGACGCATCAAGTGTTCGTCCTCCAGATAACTCTATCATCCGTCATCTCAATCACCACTTCCTTCTTGATCATATCATCTTTCACACAATTCATCCCTGTCTAGGTCTACCTCTACCGGTGTACCTCCACACTCATAAATAACATAGTAAAAACTATCGAATGTAAAAGACTATGTGATGTTTTCTAGGTCATAAGCGCTTTAAATACATAAAGCAAGCATAGCGAAGTGTTAATTTTGATGTACGCACCCATTGCTGTAACCATAACCGGGAGCATACGGGATATCGGGATAGGCCACTTCCGACGGGGGATGTCCGTAACCGTATTCCGGTAAAGGTAAATTGTCCTGGAAATAAATAAAACACTGATGATTTCTATTACCGACAATTAAAAGAGTTAAACATCTACATATCTCTGATTCTAAGAGCGAAGTGAGTTAGGGTTATTCGTGTATAGCAATTATTGGAGTATTTTTATAGAAATAACACCAAAAAAAATCTTAGAGCGTGTGCGCAACTGAAACTAAACTATCGCACAACTGTTGTGCGATTGTCGATTGTTTCGCAGCCAATTTAACTGTTTAATTGCACAATTAAAAATCGGGTAGTGTGCGCACCTCCATATAAGCTCATAAGAATCAAAGATAAACTAAACAGTTGTGCGATAGTTTAGTTTCAGATGTGCACGCACTTACTGCATGTGATAATAGTTCAAATGCCAGGTTACAATATAACTTACCACTCTATTAAGGTCTGTGGATCCCACAGCGGAATCATCAGCTAGCATGTCATGTTTCACAACCGGTCCTTGAGATCGCACCGGCTCTATTCTCGCTCTGCCTTCGTTCTTGAACTCCTCTCCTCTGTACACAGGATGATGCTCTTTTTCGTACTGCATATCTTTGAAATTCTGTTTTTCCATTGATATTTCACCAGATTTAAAAGTCGATAGTTTCTCCAACATGTTCGGTGCTGGGATTTCTGCCGCTAAGGTTGCGTAAAGTATCGCTAACAGCAAAAACCCTGATTTATACATCTAAAAACAAACATGAATTAATAGAAATACAGATTATTAAAGTATTTTGTTAGTAATAGAATGTTTTAAATGTTAAAACTTACTTTGTGTGCTTTCGAAGTACACTCGTTGAATTCAAAATGGGTAATGTAAGTTTTGAATTGTTCCTTTTCTATTTATAACTTGGTCCCTTGTATCTTCAGGATACTCAGGTTATCTTCGGGACATTGTTTTAGCAATAGTTAACAATAACCGTATGAAAGATAAAAGATTCGTCAAAACTTCGGAATGTCCCTACAACGGGAACATAGGAATGATACACCGTAACAAAAGACCGCTTAAACTTCTTTTTTTAATTTCATAGCAAAATTTACAACGAACGTATTAAGACCTTATGAATTTTATTAAAGTTATACTAAAATACATCAAATTATATTTGTCCATACAAAGAAATGTTTCAACTATTTATCAAAAAGCCGACCTATAAAAATTTTTCAATACATTTGATGCCAGTCATTGTTAAAATTCAATATTCACCGTATTCAAATAGGTCATTATGGAATTAAAAAGCTGTTTACTTTATTATGATTACTTCCTTAAATCGATGAACTTTAAACATCATTAAAATTAACTGATTCAGTTCAATAGAGAATAAAAACATACTTATTAAAAGTTTTCAAAAATGTATCTCTATAGCATTTGTTTAATAGTTTGATCCCTTTCACTCTGCTTGAAAAAGCTGAGATAACCGAGTCTCTAACTGCTGCATTCAGTCGTTAACTGGTCAGTAAGTCCTTGAATTCCCACCGAGGACAAACACGATGTAAATTAATCAATAACACAAGTCAACAATAATTGAAACATGTCGGCTTTACGAGTTCTCACGGTAAGAAAGTAAAAAATCAATACTGTTATTAAATAACTGTTCCCGTGCGGCTTCATCCGCGTGAAATTATAAAAAATTTATTGCATTGTTTACCTACTTTTGTCAAATTATCAATTGCAAATGTCAATATGACATGACATGATGACAAACCATGGCAATCTTGCTTCCTTGATGTTGGCAGCTTGTAGCGTATGGTCCCTTTCCCACATTAGTGTTTTTATTCCAAATATTTACCCCCTAAATTTAATGGCGGGAAAATATATAACCTAAAGCGTGACGTAACTGTAAGGCTTTTTATTAAAAAATAATTATCCAAAAATATGCTGACATCTTACGCCACGAAGGTAGTGTGTGTTTACGTTTTATTATATTAGTATAGATATAGAAGTATAGATACCATACATAACAGAAGTCATGTTCAAAGTATTTTTCATCTATTAATACAGTATTATCCTATGTTCTGTAAAACTATTGGAATACATCTACAAAAATATTTTTGTCACTTTTTCTTCAAAGAGAATAAGGAAAGGGGGATAACATGACGTCATATCAAAGGTTAAAATTTTTTCAATCAAAAGTTAACTAAGACTTACACATAATATATCGTAAAATTACTTAATACTGACGTCCTAATAATAATTTTAGCGAAATTATTAACTTGATGCCCTTTAAAACTTATTTCATTGTATAAACCATACAATACAATAAGAAACCTTATGCTATATGTTGCATTGTTGAACTCCAGTAATACAAAATTACTAGTCAGGTAGCCGAAGAAAATATTTAGTTGACAAAATGTAAATAACAATTACACTATTGTTGCAAGGTTCTTTAGACATGCGATTGCAGTTTGTGTTGATAAGTATAGTGCTGTGACTCACAATAATTGCTTGCTCAAAGCATTTGATAGCGTAAAGACCTAATATCTCTTATATTTTTTAAATGACATTTATTTCTACATCAGATACATAACTCCATAATAATCGGAAATAAACCTAGAACTCTGTCGTTAACATTTCTAAGCATGTACCTATTAGTCATCAAATGGGTGAAACGTTTTTATCAGTCAGATATTTTGTGGTTTCATTCTAAAAAATGCAATTAAAGTTCAAAATATCTTATCAGTGCAACTCATCACGCTATTACTAGTCTCAGATATTTCTTAAAACAGTCATCCATTAATCGTTAACTTACAAACTGGATAAAATTTTGGGTGACATCATATTTTGTTCATGCGTATGGCATAAATCATGATTAATACATTTTACTTATCATCAGCCCCCGTACGCAATTCCTCTATTCTATAGTTTTTTTTTAAATAGTTTATTGAAAATATTACTTAGATTTAAGTATTTGATCTTTTGCCCGCTAACTGTATTAAGTATCTATTTATAGGTAGAATGATTTAATTATTATTACGTGTTAACTCACCGCTTAATATACTCCCAAAATATTTTAATTTCCTCTTCAAAACTTATATTCATAATAACAATATTTTTAACAGTGTTTTACAAACAAATTTTCAAACTTGACAACCCTAATTTCTTGCTTTAAATATTTTAATTTCAAATTGAACAAATCATCGCGCGACATCAACACGATTTGATAATGGTGTGCTACGATGGGAACTGGTGGCCGCTACTTCAACCCTTGTCCTCCACAAATAACTACATATCTATGTTATATACTAGATTATTCAGGGTTGAAATCAATCGATATCAGTACAAAATAGGCTATGAAGGTGAAGGTAACTATGTGTGTTATATTTATTCCTTTAAATAAAGTCATTTTACTCGTGCAAATGCAAGACGTCTTAAATCTTATTTAAATAAAAAAACTTCTTACAGGCGCTTTGGTAGAGGCCACAATAGTCAGTTCCTAAACCCAATTCATAATTAGTATTTTTTCAAACTTTCGCTAACGTCTCAGCAATCATTTTGCCGTTAAATGCCGAATAAAAAAACTACGTGCATAGTGTGTACAGTTTGTATATTGCACCCATTTTTAAGATACTTAGTTTCCTAGTATAATTTATTATGGTTAACGTAAACGATATAATAAGGTTAAGATGCAGCTGAAAAATGATGTCATCCTAATCTTCTTTGACGTGTTATCATTCGGTCTCCGTACAAATGTGCATCATCGTCCTGTCATATGATTAAAAGATAATTTTCCGAGAGTACGGAAATAAGAAATTTGCACACGGTCCTGACACAATTATAGAATACTAGCTTTCGCCCGTGACACTGTCCGCGTGGGATTAAAAAAAACAAAAGTGAGTAGCCTATGTGTTATTCTAGACTATCCTCTACATCTATACCAAATTTTTTCGAGATCTGTATAGCCATTTAGGCTACAAACTCTAACAAACATCCAACCATCCATCTAAACTTTCGCATTTATAATATTAGTAAGATTTGACAACCACAAAAATGGAATCTGAAATAGGGTTGTAGATTCATATCCTGCATTCAAATATTGTACTCTCTTTTTATGTGTACTAAGTATAGACCGGGGTTACAAGGCGCAATTTATACAGTACGTATTGTAATGGGAAAACCGACGATAACCAGCCGGAATATGCGAACGTTACACCCTGTAACAGTGGTCAGTACTCACCATTAAACAGAATATGCAAGTGAAATGTTGTTAATATACAAAAACTTATTCCTTATTAATATATCCTTATTGTAATATAATATCTTATTTTTAAACTTGGTAGTGCAAAAAAGATTTTCAACTAAAATTGTAGCTTAATCTATGATGTTCTAAATTCTTGTACTCTTTGATTTTGTAATTTAAAAATAAAAATGTCAAAAAATAGAAGGCGCCAAAACAAAAAGCATAAAACTGGTGGCTTATTTAATTTTAAAATAAACAAATGAAGATGTAATATGTATAAAATAAATTCATAATTCGATTGAGATGACATAATAGTGACAAGGTAATACTCGCCTTTTGTTTAGCATTTTGTTTATAAATGAAACAAATGAAAACAACATTCATGCCACATAATTGATGAAAGTATAATTATTTCGAAATGATTATAAAAAAGCTGCCAACTGAAATTCAATCTCTTTTAAATGCTTCTTCTAAAATTAACAACTACAAAAATGCTATCGAAGAATTGGTAATTACTAATATATCCAGATTATGTAAATTATTTTATCCTTGTACTAATATCTTAATTTCAGGTCTATAATTCACTAGACGCTGATGCTACTTCGGTTGCCGTGAGGATTCATATCTATGAGAATGTCATACAAGTTATTGATAATGGTTTTGGAATTGCAAAGTGTGATATTCCCCTCCTGGGAGAGAGGTACGCCAGTAGCAAAGTTACCGATAAATGGTCATTCAAAAGTGCTCCTGTTAAATTTGGATTTCGAGGCGAATCTTTATCGAATATTATTGAAGTTTCGGAGTGTGTTAAAATAACAACCAGGCATAAGGATAGTGACGAAACATGGGTTAAAATCTTTTATAAAGGACACCACAGAGACAGTCAAGTAACTTCAATGAGACCTTCAAAAGGAACAACAGTAAGAACATAAAATTATATCTTATTTAAACATGAGTTAAATTTGATTTTTTATCTTTCTTATTTCTTAAAAAGTGGTAAGGAGTAAAAGGTTAGCATGGTATGGGCATGTTATGAGGAGGGATGAATCGCATGTAATAAGGAGAATGGTAGTTATGTGTGTGGAAGGGTACACCGGTAGAGGTAGACCTAGAAAGAGATGGATGGATTGCGTGAAAGGTGACATGATCAAGAAGGGAGTGATGACATATGATAGAGTTATGTGGAGGACAAAAACCTGTTGCGCCGACCCTACTGGAGTAGGATAAGGAAGAAGATGATGATGATTTCCTATTTCAGGTAGAAATTAAAGGGTTTCTCTACAATTTGCATATTCAGAAAAAAGCTATGAATCCATTAAATGAATTGCAAAATATAAAATTACTTCTACAACAACTGTCATTAGTAAATACAAATGTTTCAATAAGTCTCCGTGACAACTCTAAAAATGAAATTTTATTTAAAGTACATAAAAACAGAGATGTATATCAAACTCTATCTTCAGTATTTGATATAGATAAAAAAGATCTCCAAGAATTACAGATTGAAAAACATCAGTATAAAGCAAAGGGATTTATTAGTAAACAAAATAGTAATATAAGTTCATACCAATGGATATATTTAAATGGAAGATTTCTCAATAAATGTCCTCTTCATGATATAATAAAGAACAGTTTTACAAAAAATAAACAGCTTTGTAGAAATGTGAAGACTAAGGTGGGTACTTAACCCTTAATTTGATGGAGTTTTTTGTGGAAAAAAAAAACTGTTTTTTTTTATTTATTTTTTAATTATCTGTTCGTCACACTGGACACTATTGAATTAAGGGTTAAAAGTTGTTGTTTGTATTTTCGAATCTCAGCAGAAAATGTAAGACTGACAGAAGGTTTTAATTTTGGGAAAAAATAATTAAAGCCCAAATGGTATGAAGCCTCATATGGAATTTTTTGTTATTATCTGGGTGGTTTTAACCCATTTTTATAGTAGATAAAAGTCACAGTATTTAAAATGTTATAGATACATGTTAAAGTATAATTAAGAAACTTGTAAAAATAACTTTAAAAATCAGCTTCTTCAAAGTTAAACTACTATGCATTTTCCTTTTCATCTTAGAGGATTTTAATGCTTACTAAAATTTGCATTTACAATCTAATAATTATCCTTTATTCCATTTCAGAATAATTTTCTTGATTTTGAGAAAAAATTGCAAAACAATGATATACCCGCATACTTTATATTTATTACATGTCCTCATTTAGACTATGATATAAGTAGAGATTCAACCAAAACAATTGCAGAATTCAAAGATTGGAAACAAATTAGGGAGTTTTTGGAAAAATTAGTCCAATTCTATAAAGGTGATATTAAGTTGCAAAAGTTAGAAGTATCTCAAGCTGAAAGAAAAAACCAAATCGAAAATACACGAGAAGAAGTGAGAAAAATTATAGAGAAAGTATTGGGAAATAAAACTAAAGGTCATAAAATATCACAAATACGCAAAGGTGTTAAAGGTTAGTGTTTGTCATGATTGCTACACTCAGATTTATTACCATTAATTATAGACTCATTACTGCTTAAGTTGTCACTTATTTTGGTGGTAGTCAATGTTTCCAAGCTTACAATTTTTAATATTTTCTCATAAGGTAAGATAGTGAAGAAAAAGAAAAATCTAAATTCAAGCAGCAAAAAAGGATTTAAAAAAATGCATAATGTGGGTAAAAAAAGGAAAGAAACTGATCACAATCTCAAAGAAAAGCTATCTTCATTAATAGAAGCTCCTATAAGTACGAATTTTCCCGTATCAATTAAGAATACTGAAAATGCAAATAATCTTATTGTAAAGAGATTTATTGAAAGCAATAAAGTGAAGGGAAGAAATAAACCTAGATTGAAAATTGAGCCAATAATTCAGCAAAATAAAAAAGAAAAGACAGTTAATACTCATGCAAATTATCAAGAATTTGCAAGCTACCTTAGTAATTTTACGGAAAACGCATCTTTAGTTATAGAGGATACAGCAAAAGATAACAATTTATATCTTGCTCGAAATAAAAAGACATCAATAAAAGATAAATCGTTTAAAAGGAAAAGGGAAAAGCAGCAAATCGATCCTATAATGAAGGAATTCATGCAAGAAACTACATTAGAAACGTATAGTGAAAACATAAAGAAAAAGAAAAGAAAGGTAAATGAAATAAAAGACAGAAATCCTAACATATTAGATACGAAAGGGGATGCATCTTTTCTACGGAATGGAAACAGTATTCATACATTCTATGAGCACAAATTAGCATTTAATGGCATTACGCCTTTAAACAGAGTTGGAAAAGATTATTTAAAATCAAGTGATCTTTTAAAGACAATTCTAAATAGCCAAAAAGTCTATAGTGAAAATGTCGTACAATTCAAAAATCCCTATGAAAACGAACATAAGTTCTATGAGAAAAGAATAATCCATCAAAAAAATTCAATACTACCTATTGAAAGACGAAACAACTATAATATTGTAAACGACACTGTCGATAGAAATATTGATCAATTGCCCGATATTGATTATAGTTCTTATATAAGAAAACAAACTGATAATTTGCGAAACGTTCAAAAGTATTTTGAAAACAATTACAACGATATTGAAAAAGATATGATCCATGTCCAAAATGAATGTAAACTGACTTCAAATTTAGACCAATATGATAGACATAATGATATAATTACACACGTTAATGGAATAGAAACCAACATTTCAACACATATTTACAAATCGTTTCCTAAACTGACTTTCGAAAGCCATAAATATAATTTAAACGATGCTGTCATGAGAAATAATAAGAAACTGAAACGATTTATTAGTAAGCAATCTAAAGAAAATTTCAATCTCCACAATAATAACATTAACTTAATATCAAATGAACACAAATCTCATTTTAACCAACATTATAACAGCAAAAATAAAAGAAAAAAATATTTAGGGCCAATTAAAAAAGTGCCTTATTTTGAACATAAATCATCACATACTATTGAATTTTCTACTAATATGTACAATGCCAATAAAAATACAACTTTAGACCAATGGAAATACAAAATCACAGGCAATGTACAGAATACATATACAATTATAGACTCAAATGTATCATTGGATATTGAAAATTACTTCAACAATTTAAATACTAATGCAACACTTAATCAGGAATCTATAGCTTCACAACTTAGGGAGAATTTAAGTTCAGAAAAATTAAATGAAAAAGTAACGCATCAAGACCCAACAGTAATACAGAACTTGGAGGAAAATAATTTAGAAGTAAACATTTTAAATTCTGAAATGCCAGCATTTAATTTCACTCAGAAAAGTGATAACCAAATAGAACCTATTAACTTATGTGAAGCTGTTTATCATGACAATGAAGTCAATAACTTGAATATGGACAAAGAAAAAACTATTAAAGACAATGTAAATTACTTAGCTACTGGAAATGAAATAGGAGATGTTTCTAACAATATTTCGTGTTATGAAAACCACGTGTTGTCACGCTATTTTCAGACTATCGAAAATATCCAAAATTTGTCTTTAAATCACTATCCTAAGTTGTCAAATAGAAAGCAACACGGTAAAAAAACAAATCAACTTGAGGAGAATCAAAACGATAATTGTCCTGTAGTAGATATTTCCGAAAAATCGCCTAATGTAATTATTGAAGAAGAAATATCAAGCCATTTTCAAACAATACAAAAAGATCAAATATTGGAAATGGGTAAATCAAAAAATTTGTTCAGCAGCGAAGAATATAGTAAAGAAAGAAAGAACGTTGAGGAAAGTCATAAAAAATTAGATTCTTTTTTAATTGCAAACAATACGCGGATTGAGAATGGATCTAATGTTATTGAGGTAAACAATATTAATGAGAATCAAAACATGGATATAGAACATTTAAATAATGGTGATACTGATAAAACTAGTAAAGACGATGAAAAAATAATAAGTATTGAAGATAATCAAATCAAAACTAATGAATTAGTAATTATAGAGAATAATGAAAAAATGCCAAATGCTAGTAATGGAAAACGAAAAATTACTGAAAATTTTAAATTACAACGCAGACATAGTTTTGTACCTAAAGGTAAATATTTTTAAATGAATTTAAAAAATAATATTCAATACTTGTTTTGACCATTTTTTTTTTGTAGGAATGTCACCAATATTTGAAAACTGCAACAGTAAAAATGTCTGCTCATACAATTTAGAGACAGATTATTTTCAAGACGTATGTTTAAATTTTTTTTAAATTTTATTACTATTATTGTTTAAAAATTACTATATAAACTGTGTACTATATAAATTACTATAACTTTATAAACTGTTAAACTTTATTATAGGATCTTTATAACAATTTTGCGAATAATGTACTGGACAATATTAAAATCTATGAAAATAAAGTTTCAAATATGAGTGAAGTACCTAAAAAGGTTAACAAAGATCCGAATTGTTTAAAATTTAATACACAATCTCTCAAGGACGCAAAAGTTAGTATCTGTTTCATTAGAAAAAATAAGTACAATTATTTTTTTAAATTCAGTTTTGTTTAGGTTTTCGGTCAAGTTGACAGGAAGTTCATAATCGCTGAATTAAAAAGCGAAAACCTCAATATGAAACATTTGGTATTATTTGACCAACACGCTGTTCATGAAAGAATTTCATTGGAAGAAAACTTATCAGGTAATATAAAGAAAAATCTAACAGTTTTCGATACAT
>LD688974.1:4807195-4829178 GCA_003118335.3 Papilio memnon | reverse complement strand
TTTTTATGTCTTATCCTATTGCCTTCATAAATTAACATACATTTCCATAAATAAGAATTAGTACCCGCATCCATAAATTGGATTTCAAAAATTTGAATTCAAATGAAATGGAATTATCGTCACAAATGTTGATGCGACATATTTATAGTTACTATCTGACATCATATTTTATTTTTATCTTTATTTTTAAATTAATATGAATATCTTCTTTAGTGTAAGTATTGATTTTATATGATGGGCTGCCCTCGATTGAAAGTGCGGTTGAAAGTCAAGTAGTTTCAATGGCTCTTTCATTAAGATCTGATGTGTTGACTGTAGAAAAATAAACAATATTAAAAACATTAGAGAATGTCACTGTTGCTATTTGGGTTTATTTAAGCTTTCGTACTTCAGTTTTTGACAATCAGATTGGTGTCAATGATTTAAAATAAAAAGAGGAGAGGCAAGTTTATTAATTACTAGCTGATCCCGTGCGGCTTCATCCGGATGAAATTATAAAAACATTAATTCATTGTTTACATTTGTCAAATTATCAATTGTAAATGTCAAAATGACATGACATGATGACAAACCATGGCAATCTTGCTTTCTTGATGTTGGCAGTTTGTAGCGTATTGTCCCATCCCCACATTTGGGTTTTTGTCCAATTTATTTACCCCCTAAGTTTAATAGCGTAAAAATATATAGCCTAAAACGTAAAGTGTAGGGCTTTTTATTAAAAAAGGATTATTAAAAAATATACTGTAATTGCTGACATCTTACGCCACAAAGTAGTGTGTGTTTACGCTTTATTATATTAGTATAGACTAGCTTTTGCCCATGACTCCGACTTCGTGGAATTAAAAAGTAGTAAGTATGTAATGACAATGCAAACGTCGCTGTTTTAATAACTTTTATGATTCCGTGATCTACTTTGGCAACATTTTAACCGAATTGATGTTGAAACTAGTTCCATAAATTAACCCGAAATAATTACCATATTTATAAGGCGGGTGAAAGGGTCAGTTACCGTACAAATTTATACAAAAGGATTATCCCTTGTTCTCTTGGCGGACTTTTACGATGCCCACGGGATGACGGGCATGTATTTGACCACAACCTCATGCTTAGAAGATCATCAATATAAATGTGCCTCTTTTTATACATTTTTAAGCTAACATTCTTAAAGAGACTGGGTAATTACTTATGGTACTTATCTTTGATTTTCTAATACAATTATTAGAATATGCTAATTTGACAATTTTAGGTAATTTATATCTCTACAACTGTGTGATTTATTAGTTTTATGTAAGTACTAGCTTTCGTCCGCAATGCCGCCCACGTGAAAAAAAAAAACAACAAAAGTAAGTATCCTATGTGTTCTTCCAGACTATCCTCTTAATCTATGCCAAGTTTCATCGAGATCCGTTAAACCGTTTAGGCTATAAACTCTAACAAAAATCCAACCTTCCATCCTAAGCTTTCGCATTTATAATATTAGTAAGATGTAGGTATCTTCTATTGCAATCGAGGTGGCCACCGATCGAGTTTTACTGGTACAAACCCCACATAACCCTGTCTTCCCCCAATGACATTCAATTAACAATTCTTCGATGACCTTCTTAGGACTCATCTCTCCACTGTCCCTAATTTGTTAATTCGCTTTGCGGATATTATCGTAATTTCGCGATAGGGTCTTACTAGAGTACGTCCCCCCGTCTTCATGCCCCTCGTTACCGCGGCTCCACGCTCCATGAACTTTAACGAGCAATTACCGACCCTTGTACCTCGCACCACTCCAAAGCCCCGGTCTCCTGGTGATAGAGGCTAGGCTGTTTGAAGGTTAATAGTCTTCGCGGTTTGCAACTATTTTAATTGGCATATCGCGGAATACGACTGGAATTATAAAAAAAATCGATCTCGTAAATAGCACAATTATCTTGATAATAATAGACATATATAGATCACTATTTACATCTTTTTCGATATTCTGTTGAATGTTTTTAAGTTTAATTTTCTTTAATCTTTAACTATTAAATAAAGAGATTTGCTTAAAAGCAAATAACAGTTTCTGGAATCGAAAAATATTCTGAATCTTTTTAGTTGGTGTTAAAAAATTATCCAACATTTATAAAGCAAGTTAAAGCTGGATAACATGAAAAATATTTTAAAAGAGGCACATAACGTCGCCGTCAGTTCCGAAATACGGGTACATATTGAGTTATTTTATTGTTTAATAGGGATTAAAAACGGCCGGGCTTTAGGGAAATTTGAAAGCGGTCTCGCGTCGGGTGCGTACCGCAAGGGCGTTGCTATGGCAACGAGCTCTGATGGCCAAGGTGGGCGCGCAAATTGCGGTCCTGCCGTACGCACCGAGCGTAACCGCTAAAAGTTTGCCAAAAATTCCAGACTACGGTCAAAGTGAATAACCAACAGTCATCGTTAATATGCCAAAGTTAAAACATTAAAGTTGAAAAATTATCGTATGCATGAAATGGAAGTTCAATATCGTTCTCGTTTGATTTTTTTTAGTCTTTTAATTAATCCTAATTATTATTGACTATCTGATAAATAGCGTTAAACCTTGCTATACATTCGGCACTTTCCTATTTTTGTTTTGGTAAAAGCATTGAATGGTAAGTTAAAAATATCAGAAATTTTAATTCAATTCGAAAAAAAATTACATCGTTACCTTTGATCACTGGGCTGTCAAAATTGCAAAACATAGTCGTATATCAAGTTTCGCGCATGGGAGGGTAATATTTTAACGGTCTCAAACGTATGCAGTACGTCACTCGGACGGGGCGTGTAGGGTTAACTTATGGCTCTTATTTCAAATTTTATATTCTCCCTCAAAATACGTTGCGCCCGAGGCCCTCGGCGTCCATTTAGCGAACGCATCGAACAAATTGCGGCAACTTATCATTGTTTTCGGTAACTTTCGAATATGAATTTCATTCGGGCTACGGTAAAAAAATTACGTCCAATGTGAAGTATGTGTAGTATACATAGACCTAGTACCGGCGTAAGGGTAAGGCGACGTAGGGCGAACGTCCAGGGCGCTGGACAATAAGGGGCCCCACAGACGCCTTTTTTGTATAGGTTTGTATTACAGTTTTTGGGAGCCCTAGAAATTTCGCTCAGGGCGCTGGTAATGCAAGATTCAGCCCTGCTTAGATCAAAGATTCTACGGTTCGTTTCACATCTAACTGGAATTTCAGAGACAGGTAAAACATTTTATCAGTTAAACTAGAAAACCTAGTTATTACAAAAACATTTTTATCATACAAGTATAAGAAAGACTTACATTCGGGCCTCCGCTATATCGGCTTTGAAATATAAAACGGGAAACTTTTAAATGGGACGAAGTGAGTGCAGTAGCGAGATAGTGAAAAAAGAAGCAAGCAATTTAAACTTTTACACGAGCCTGGGGCGGGGAGACCGCGGTTTATAAGTTAGTTCGTAGGAAATTACATGATAGGGCATCTTTCTTTTACTTTTTCCCAGTTCGCGATGAATCGTGGAATACTTTTAAAATTTAAAATTTCACGAAGATTAAATGCACCAACGTTTATTAAAAAAAGTTTAAAGAACGAATGGTCGAATATATGTTCGTTTTTGTAGTAAAAAAACGTGTAATTTATTACGAATAAAAACCTTTAAACTAAAAATACGGACGAAAATTGGTTTCATGAAAGGAAACAGTAGTATTAATAGAAAAGCATTCTATGTAAATATCGATATTGATTGAGAGAATTGTTCTCTATTGCATTTAATGTTGGATAAGAATTATTACGAAACAAATGAAAAGATCGTGCGTTAACTGGAAACAAAGGTTCGATCTGCATGGCACGAGGTAAACAATGGGGAGTTTTAATTTTCTACATGCTTCCTTAACAATGGGCGTGGATGAGACGGCAACCCCACAGCTTTGTTCACTGGCAACACTAAACAATACCTGGGCCGTGATGAACTTGCATTATCGCCTGCCTAATGGGTTTTGTCTGTTCGTGTACGATTGTGAACGGGAAACTTTTAGTTATAACTCATGATAAATGTTCCTGATATTCTCATGACCTTTAACCTACTGATTATTTTGTAATAACATAATACTTGTAGCGACAAAATTCTTGCAGATAATAAAAATATTTTAAACTTGTTAGTATTAAAGGTTAAGCAGTTTAAAGGTAATTTACAATTACTGTATTATCTTTGTTAACCTATTTTCTTGCTAACAGTCTTATAGTCTATTTGGAGGCGGTAAAACCTTCGTAAATTACTTAACATGTCGTAAGCTTGGTGTGAAGTGACTGCTTTTCCACTATTTATCACATACGCAGCTTTTAGGCTAAGTATCGTCGTTTATCTCTATCAGTATTGATTTGGCTTCGACTTTCACATTGATTACGTAGAAGGAAGTTTTCACTTGTATTTTATTAGTTTGCTTCGAATTACTAGGAACTTCAGATACGTTTAGATATGCTCGCTTTTTGAAAGAATTATCTAAGTGATAATTTTTAACGGATAGCGATTTCTTAAAATAAGATAAACTACCGTTAAGACATGATTGTGTAAAGTCGATTACCATCATTCCTCGTTCAGGAGCCGGCAGTAAATCTAAGCTGACTTAATTAGTAGTATGAATGTGTTACTAACACTTAATGTGCCCATTGTGGATTCTACAAATTAACTTCACGTTCGCTTGTGAGCAGTTCGAGGTAATAATGTAATATGTTGGTATAATAATTTATGTGTTAACACTTCAAATGCCGAACTTAACGTACCTGATCTTATTATTTTTTTAATGAATATGATCTCTGTTTTTTAGTTATTGCTGCTTTAGTTTTTTGGAATCTAAAAATCTTTTTGCCTTTAAACGTACGACTAAAAATCATCGAAACATACCAAATAAATGTATAAGAATGTGTTTTTTATATTCGTGATTATTAAAATAATATAAGAAAACAACTAGGGTAAGTAAAGAGCCAGTGTAAGGGATACACGCGCGACTAATGTGTTCACATGCAGTGTTTAAAACTAAAAGCGGCGTCTGTCTGTGCACAGTCTGGTCTTAATGGGCGAGTGAAGCACAGCACTTTGTTTTACTTCAAATGTGCATATAGCTATGAAAGTCATACAACGCCTTGTACATAAAAAAACAAGAATTATGAGTTGGAAAACTTATACAATTTTTGAATCATACAAAAAATTGCGGTATGGAAAAAATGCGCTTTGATTAAAGGAATTGGCTTTATCAATGACTGCATATATTTTCAATCATTAGATATTATCGTTAACCAAACAAATGTCTGCATTGCAAACTATTACTGACTAGCTGTTGCTCGCGAATTCGCCTGCATGAAAAGAAAAGATATATTACTCACAGATAAACTACCTTTCTAATGATGAAAGAATTTTTAAAATCGATCCAGTAGTATTTAAGTTATTTCAATACATACAAAAATACAAATCTTTCCTCTTTATAATATTAGTAGAGATTACTTCTATCTATAACACAGGAAACTACATAAAAATTATTAAAACAGTTTTTTTTAATGTTTAAATAAGATTAGATACAATTCATATAGCAGATATAAACATTTAGTATGTGTCGACATAAAACCTCTTTGTTTAAATATCGATAAAATGTACTCTAGCTGTAAATTACTTTCCGAAAGATTATTATCAATGCGCGTGTTGTCTGAACAGTCGTTCATTGAAAAATTAACTGAACCGAACAATAAATCACTTACCTCCCGCTTCCTCTATTACTTCGCTTATCGGTTAAAAAAATAGAGGGCAATGGCCAACGATAAAGTTAATAAATCATTAAATAAACGGCTTTTTTGTTTATTCCAGAGCAACTTTACTTTATTAGATTTCATATTGTTATCGCAAATGCTGTAAATATTAATTACGTTATGTTTACTTTGTATTATATCGATTATTAATAAATCTTTTAATAATACACAATTTGTATTGTTATTTTCATCTAACATGTCGATCTTTTTGAATACGTCAGTTAAATTTGTTTAAGATTTTATCAGAAAATTAGTAATTTATGCAACAACCCGACGTTAGAATTGCCAAAGTTTTTAGCCATTGTGTGATTGGACACTCAGAGTTACATACATGCTGTTCCAATAGCCTAAAGGTTAATGTTAAGGACATCCGATCACGAGAAGGTTGGAATCTCGCCTTCTGACTATTATCGTAACCATAGCAGCGAAAGCCTACTGCATAGTATAAATGGTACAAGAAACATTAGTTAATTAAAAAAATCTGCTAATATTATTGAAAAAAAAAAAACAATCTTTCACAAAAACGTACGGAATACATTTTTTTAAATTAATGTTTCGCAAATTTAAAAAAAAGTTTAGGCACCGCTGATCTTAAGTGTAAATATTTCCGAATGCTTGTCCCAGCTTGAGTTATTTGTTAGACTTACAGATAACGAGAACAGATAAAGGTAAACGAACGGCGATAGTTTCGTCGCGGCCATTAACAGCGACAAGTCTTAGTACTTAGCTCTAACGTCTCTCGTCGCGAAGCTGTGAAGTTGGAAATAAAAAGGAAAACTTAGAGATATCTCGTGAGATTTGGTAGAATCGAACCTTTTTACTCGAAAATATGAAGCATGAATATTCAAAGAGAGATTTGAATAAGAGAATCGACTGATTACAATGATCAGATATCGATATTAGTGCAAGTTGCTCACGAACTCACAGTTTAGTGCGTTAATTATTTAAGATACTACCTTTAAGTCAGCTTAGGATATGAGAAATAAGCAAAAATTAAAATAAACTTTTTGTATCCTAAAGTCAATCGAATTGCCGACCGCGATTTTGTTACTTTGAAATTGGATCACATTCAATACTGTTTACCGTAAATGTTAAACTTAAGTTCGCTCAAACTAATGGCGTTTACAAGAGTTAAGCGATTAACGCAAGTATTAATGCTCGAAACCTAGAACATTAAGTTATATTGTAATAGCTTAGTTTGTTATCTTTGACCAGATCAGAGTCATTTGTACAAACTGTTATCGTACCCTTTCAGTTAACTATTTAATGTGTGTAATCTTGTTTAATTTGTCAATCTATACTAATATAGTAAAGCGTAAACACACACTTCTTTGTTGCCTAAGATGTCAGCAATCACATCATATCTTTGAATAATTCTTTTTTTAATAAAAAGCCCTATACTTACGCCAGGCTTTAGGCTATATATTTTCACGCTATTAAACTTAGGGGTAAATATTTTGGATAAAAATCCTAATGTGGGAAAGAGATCATAAGTTGCTGCCAACATCAAAGAAGCAAGATTGTCAATGTCAAAGACAAAATGTTGTCATTTGTGCATTTGAATTTTGACATTTGACAAATGTAAACAATAAAATAAAGTTTTTATAATTTCACGCGGATGAAGCCGCACGCGAACAGCTAGTATGAAGGAATAAAGGTCTGTAATAAGTAATGTATAAAGATGGGGAAAGCGGAAGATCGGATTCTGTAGAAGACATTGTTGAAGACCTATTTTAAGAAGAAATTTATCTGACTTATAAAACACTGCATAATAAATTAAGTAAACCATTTCGGTAATCTCTTTTCTATACAAAAAATGCCAACGATATTGTTTACCTCAATTAATATACTTTGCCATGAAATGTAGAGTTTTTTTACAGTATTTAAGAGTAATTATCCACGATAATAATTATACAAATCAATGAGAATAGGATAGCAATGGAGCGAGTTAGACATGCAATTAATTCGCCGTCTGGAAGCAATCAAGGTGCCGTAGAAGACGCAAATTTGCATTTGACGCGGAACGTTTGCGAAGCTGTTCCCTATAATTGTAGAGAGAACTGAAATTCTTAGTATATACAGCGTTAGGAATTATTCTTATATATATGTATTCTTTAATACAGATACAATCACTTTTCTAAGAACTACAATAATTACAAGAATCTGACAAAATTATGGTTCAATTCGAAGTACTATTAAATTCGTTTGAAATTATAAAATTTTATTAGTATGGGTAGAGACTTACAACTTTATTCAACTATTTTCGTTGTGCCTATCAAAGGGGTTTCAATTGGAAATAATAGTTATTTTGTTATTTGCAGAAAAGTATTCTCGAGGATGTTTTAATTGATTTTAGACGGAGCTACAATGTCGGCTTATAAAATATATTTTCATTGTTTTCATCCCGCTGTTCGTAATCCTAAATTAATCTGGGTGAGCCTTTGCTCATCTGAAAATTTATAGCCATTTCTCTCGGCTTCGAGATATAAGGAAAGGATAAGGAAATTACATCGTAAATTTTGTGAATTTTTGTAATTTTGTGAAAATATAATACCTATTATATAATTATACAGTATTAAGTCACAAGATAGTTTCGAAAACATATGCCAAATATATATCTATACTAATATTTAAAAACTACTGGGCCGATTACAAAAATTCTTTCACCATTAAAAAACTACGGTATCAGTGAGTAACATAGGCTACAGTTTTTCATTATTTTTCAATTTAGCGAGCAACAGCTAGTATGTTATAATATATAATTTTAATAAAAGCTTTGTAAATATTGCTGATTGTAGTTCTTTGTGATATAAAAACCAGAATTTGTGATCCCAAGATAGCTTGGGATTTATCATCTTAAACATACAATATATTTTGATTTTAAATAACATTTTCCACGATATTATTTTACACGCACAATCTGAAGATCAAACATTCTCAACAACTTATAGATGTATATCGGTGCTGCTTGCTCCATGCGAGCGCCGACCTGCGGGGGTGTGGTGTAATTGGATTTAGATTGGATCGAATTAGAACTTTCCTTCGTGGCTTTTGTTTTCCAAGGAAATGACTTTTTGATGGGGCGCATCAAAATCGAATTTTCGGTGTAACTCCGACCATATCCTATCCGGTTTCTTGAGGTGTTAGGGGAGAACGGATGGAATTGGAAAAGTTTCTTTACTTATTTATTCGTTGTGTTTTTGTGAGGCAATCGTCGTCGGGCCGTTTGAATGTTAACAAGGGTCGGCTTGTTGGAAACGTAGGGTTTAAGAATCGCGACGAACCATTACGAGCGCCCACCTAACAAAAAGGGTGATACAAAAAGCTTTTAACGTTAATGCCGGTGATTAATTCACGTAGCGAATTAAATTAGACTGTTTCAGGTTATCTGTACAGTTAGAATCAGAGGGGAGAATTGTTAAGGAAAATTATTACCCTTATTTATTGTCAAATGAGAAATTCTCTAAATTCTCTAAAAATAACAATTTCTATTGGTTAAATTAGATCTTATAAGTCGCACATTAAGATATCGACCTTAGAAATTACTGGAATGTAACTTTCTAATTATGGCTTAAATCGCTTAAGTATATCGGAATATATTTTCTAAACATTAAAGTAATGTTGGATGTGGCTTCTTCCATACATTGTTTCCAAACGTCGAATTGAAAATCGTTCACTATCAGTGTAAATAAATCTGAAAGCAGTTACGTAAATGGATACGAACAAAGCGTCGCCCAGTCCGTTCGCTCTCCATATACGTGTAAAGATTAATAGTAAAAGCTTTTATGTAGAGAGCAGCGTCCGTGAAGTCTCGCTAGCAGTACTCCGCCGCGGGGTGTGTACTCTCTGTTACTCTATGTTATACATTTTAGTACAACCTATACGTACATGGAAAACACGTGTATTATTTATTTATATGAACACGTACGACATCCCGCCATGAATTATTAACCTACCTTAGTCGTAATTTACGAAACTCGTCTTAAAATGAAAGCGTATGCAGATACCATACTTTACTTTAATCTTGAGAATATGCTTTGTTTTATGCGGTCGTAGATTATATTTTTATTGCTCAGACGACTCGGTTCTGTGTATGAGTTTTTTAACGACGAACAAATAGTTGCCAGGAAAAAAAGCTTGCCAAATACATTTTCATTTCAGTTTTGTAGTATGTTTTTTATATTTAAAATTTTCAATAACTGATAAACTTTAATACATACATAAGTACATTAATTTTCACAAATTCAATTTAGTTACCTGTATGTAACGTGATAATTCCCAGCATTGGTTTTAAAAATAAAACGCTAAATCAGTCGGGTCGAAAATTAAATTACCCCTTTCACATACTCCAAAAATAGTATGTGCCATATATTCTACTAAAGGGAGATATTTTTAACGGTTAGGATATAATTCACGATATTTCATGGTATATTTGAGTGCAACTCAAAACGTTAGTTGTGGGGATTCATTTAGGCTTTCTATACACGTGCGACTTTTAAAGATCTATAATAAATGAAAAATAATGCGAATAAAGGTTAATAAAGTTTTACAGTAAGTAAAGGTACTAAGTATAATTTGAAGAAAAAATTGAGGTATTTGAAAAGATTAACCATTTCATTTTGTGTTTTAATGGTTTGTCTGGTTATGTGAAAATAAAAAATGATTATAATAATTCTACGACCTTTGATCTTGCAGATGCAAGCTAAATTATTTTATTTTTAGTCTGGCTAAATATCAACGTATTATCCGTCAGTATGTAGGAAGCTTAACGCCGAATGTGCATTACCGACTTGTGTCCATGTTTTATTTATTCGCTCGCCTGTGCCGTTGAAGTGGTTGCATTACGTCCGAAAATTCTTTTTCCACGTTAATATTTTCCAGGCTTTGCTGCGGTTTATACGCTATCCTATGAATAAAAATACAGATTTTAGTTTTTAATAATCCGCTTTATGTGCGGTTTGTTTTAGGTTACATTTTGTGATTTTATTACTGTTTATATGTACATGTAAATTGTTAAAAACCTATGAGCACGTAAGAAATTAAGATTAGAGTTTTTAGCTAGAAATTGGATGGTAAATCAGCATGTCATGCAGCACTTAGAGTCGTAAGGTCTTCCTTAGGCTAGATTAAGTATCTGTAATACAATAAGAGTCTCCTTTATTAACCGAAAGTGCACTAACCACAAAAATATTATTCTTCCTTCTCTACGATGTGTCACCAACAGATGTCGCTATTACTGTAATAAAGGACAACCTCCAAAGTAGACAAATTAAATTAGGCAGGTAAGTACATTTAAGTAATTCGATGAAATTGTAATAAGCGCATGCTTTTTGATCCTCGAGTAAAATGTAAAAGCCGAGTGGCGCCCCACTGGACGTTACACGGATATATTGTTACTGGAAGTACTTCCTACAGTAAAACAATTAAATGTTTAAAATCGACCGAAACATGTCTTGCTGATAATGTCATATTACGTAAAAGAATTTGTGTGTTTTATTGAACATATGTTTTCTTAAATTTCATCAAGTTTGACGACTCAGATTTTCAAATAGCCAAATCCCGTAAATTTTAAATATTTAATTAACACATGGAAAACATAGTCATACTCGTATAACTGAAATACAGACATCTTTGTAGTTTTAATAGGTTGCAACAATTTAAATGCAATTAATAATATTTCCGTTAAAGCCTCATCTAGTTCACATTTTAAATCTTTGTTTCCATCTCCGGGGCGCCCTGGTCTGGCTTAAACTAATTAGGCCCCCTGGACTGTGTCAATGTTGTCGCAGCACGAGGCGCAGTTTAATGCGTGTGTCTCCATTAGATCAACCCTCCCCCATCCCCTCAGTCCACACTGACAATTCGCTAAAATTGATTTGTATGTTTGCACTGGGGGTTCGTTGCCAGTGCCAAACAGCACGTGCGAGGATTCTTAATTTGTCGAGATCAAAAAGATACACAGTGTTACTGCGATGTTAAACTATTGAAGTTGATTACACGAAGTTTGATAAAGTTTTGGTTTTGATTGGAATAACATAGCAAATTAAAAGTGATTAAAAATCAATTGAACCACGGGGTAAAAGAAGGTGTAGCCTTCCTACAATCATACTTATAAATGCGAGAGTTTAGATAGATGGATGGTTGTTTGTTAAAGTTTATAGCTTAAACGGCTTTACGGATCTGGATGAAATTTGGCGTAGACGTAGAACATAGTCTAGAAGAACATATAGGCTACTTACTTTTGTTTTTTTTTAATTCCACGTGGACGGAGTCGCGGGCAAAAGCTAGTATTTTAATAAATGAAACTCAATTTCTTACAGAATACCGATAAATTATTAAAGATAGCCAACGTGTGGACTTTCTTCTTCTTATACGTTTACGAAATAAACATGTTTTATGACGGTGTTCAACTCTTTATCTTGCGTTCAGTTACTTAGTATTTTAAGTTCAGAATTAAGTGAACAGAACTTGTGTGAACGTTTTTAAACTGTCATCACTATTCTCCTTGTTATATTAAAAAGTAAATAATCAAAATAAAACTATACAAGTTAAAGTGTTTGCAGATGTAAGTGAACGTAATGGCGTTGTTAATGTAACCTATTTATCCTCATTTAATTAGACGAGAATGTATGAAGTTAAATTTTATCGTGAATGCTACACGTGTTGGTAAAGTTCACACTTACTGAAGTGACAGTTTCAGATTTCATATTAATGACACTGTTCGTATACTCGTACTGAGTTAATTAATGTTTTTGAACACAAATAAAGTAATTAAACATTTGATATAACGTTGCATTTGTTTTAGGGATCTGTTAGGGTCAATACAAATGCTTGCTTGAATTTTGATTTCGCTAGAAGTTATGTTTTCAATTTTATTTAGTTTATCAAGTCTGATTGTATTTGTTAAAATAATTAAAAGACATTTATTTCATTCAGTATTTTATTACAAATAAATGTAAAAATGTCATCATATAAAATTGAATTTAAAACAGTTTTGACTTTTAAAAGTTCTTTTCAGTCAGTGTAACAAAATTCGTTAGTAATCTCAGGTATTCTTAGTAAATATAAGCACTAAGTAGTTGAGACCTTCGCCGCGTTCACTCTGGAAGTGTATGGTCACATTGGTAGCTCCCAAACCACCTTCGGTTACTGTTGCACGCGCGTCTGTGCGAGACAAATCGCGGGCTATTATACCCTGCAAACATACGTAAATCTATATCTATACTGATATTATAAAGAGGAAAGATTTGTATTTTTGTATGTATTGAAATAACTCAATAACTACAAGACAGATTTCAAAAATTCTTTCACCATTAAAAAGCTACGTTATCAGGGAGTAACATAGGCTATATTTTTTTATTCGTTTTTAATTTTACGCTTACGAACTTTACAAAATTGGTATAATTTCTGAAATAAAACTAAACTAAACTATAAATGAAAATTGAAGGATGCGTGATGTTATTTCGTTACTAGGGAAAAAAGCGTATACTCTGAACACGTAGAGCTATATGTTGGCAATGTATGCAAAACTGTTGCTTCAAAAGCAGGCTGTTTAATTTTTATGTATGTAATAATGTTGAAAATTAATCTAGAGCTGGCTATATACCTAGATGGTGTATTCAACAAGTTTAATCAATTCTAACACTAACATTATGTGCAATTATTTAATTGATTTTGGCACGCACACTTTCATTTAATGTGATAAGGTGCCAAATGGAACTCGAGCTATGTAAACATTGTATAATAAATAACTCTACATTTATACTCTTGTCATGTTATCGTCCAATAAATCATGACATAATTGATTTTACTATAAAAGATACCTCTATCCATGTAAAAACTTCCCAATCCGCTGAGGGACAGCCATAAACAAGAAATAGATAGATGTAAAAACTCAAATAAATTAACGCGAACAAAATAATATTATGCCTTGTTATGAATATTTCATACACCCCAAAAGTGTAAAACGATGTAAAAAAGAAAAATATACGAGAAAATTAAAAAACAAATTGTTAAAAGGTTATATGTATAAAAACATTAAAATTCTCTTGTCATGAGTAAAGTCTTGATTATGACTCATTTATTAAGGTATTTGTAAAGCAATCTCAAGCAAGATAATCTATTAAATTTTTAAAGTTATGTTAATTCTATAACGCACTTACCTTTATAATCCTATGCTTCGGATCAATGAATGTGTAATCCTTGTCCCTCCTTACAAGCGGTATTGCACGATAAACAACTTTCTCCGTAGATATCAACAAATTATTCACTCTCGTACCCACCACAAGATCTTTAGCTTCAAATAAACTCACAAATAAAACAGATAACAACAAAACATAGATTATAAATCTCATTTTAATATGATTTCTAGAACATTTTAGGTTATGTGTGAGATTGAAACGAGTATTCGTTACACACTGAGACGGTAAAGGAAAACGTTATGTTATGCTAAACATAGTTCGACCTTGCCACTTCAATGCTGCGTTGATTCATAAATTGTGTAATGTATTTGTTTATTAATGTGATTTAGCGGTCAGCGCACTTGCCAATATTGCGGTACAGGATTGACCGTTGTTTACAAGATTTTAGTAAGATAATCGTTATTCTGTTGGGTTAATTACTTAGCATTTCTAACATGTGTTCAAACTGTTAGAATAAAGTTTGCTCTCTAAGTATTTAGGATATTCTGATCTAACAATTTAGATGAATAGACAGTTTAACTATGTTACTAGTTCGTTTTATTCGTTATACCATCTATTCGAAGATTGGGATCGAAAAGCTGTATTCTCACAAATGTGGCTCTGAATGTACCAGGTGTAGACGTTTAACCAACATATTTCCTCGGCGTTTCTTTTACCTGAATTTCTACCACAGAATGACGATAAACTCTTTAGTTACTTAATCCTAATAGGACCGATAAATTTTCTAGTGGTAGAGCCCGCTTTAATATCTTAGCACTAATGGGTCGGCTCGTCCAGTGCAATACCACGATCACACAGAAGACAGATGTGAAGTGGAAGCAATTCCGCGTTTCGTCTGATGAGTGTGCTGCCGGAGGCCTAATTCTAGTCCCTTTCCCGTTCCACCCTTTTCTTATAAGGAAAGGATTCGATGGGAAAGTGGATTTGACGGTAGTGGAGACGCATAGGAAGAGAAAATATCGTCTTTATGCGCGTCTCCTCCTCCGTCGATTTAGGGTAGGCAACGCATCTGCAATTGTGGATGTCTATGGGCAGCGGTCGCTTTGCCATTTTGGCGGATTTAGGTGGCCGCTTGCTCGTTTGACACCTTATTGTATATAAAAAAACCGTTAAATAAGTAACACAGTCAAGAAGATTGAGTATCAGTAAGATTTTCTCAGAGTGCGTTTAAAATAATTACAAGTTGTACCTACGGGATAGATGTAGTGGGCGCGTGGTTTAGAGCATGAGTAATAGCCCGCCCAAGGCGACAGACGGACAGACCGGCTACCGGGAGATTCCGTCTGTATAGATAATATCAGTGTCTGGTGCACCAATACCATGATATATTGTGTAATTGAGGTGTTACTGTAGCGTAAACGGAAAACGAAAGAGTTATAGATCGTGAGTGTTATTGTTTTAAAATTGATGAAGTCTTTATTTACGAGAATTGTCTTTGTTAATATTTTTAAAGGACAAATTAGATGTTTTTTTTTTATAGAAATGTATTTATTGTTTACATTATATTTCGCCTTTGTAACACTTTTATTTTCATGGATATTAACATAAAAATCAAATCCATATTGTTTAATTCGACTGTAGTTTTAATAGTCTTTCTTTCAACGAAAGATTTCCTAAAACTTCTTGCCAAATATTTTCATTTAACATGAGTTCGTTGGTTTTCATTTGTTTAAAGGAAAATTCCAGCTCCGAGTACCGGATGTTTGCGTCGATTATTGAAAGTGGAGGGAATTCTTTTGTTCCAACGACGGAACGTTCATCCAGACGAGAGACGGGAAAAATCAATTCTGGAAAACGCAGTTTTATTAACAAATAAAAATGAATAGTCTCGCTGTTGTTAAAGTTATTAAGGAAATAGATTTGGCGACTTTTGCTCAAATATAGGTATAATATAGTATTCACTTTTGTCAATTACAAAACTGACAAGAAATCAGTGCAATGTTGATTACCGATCTGTTTTATTAAGATTTTTGGGTCACTTAAATTTTCTATAAGTTCATTTTAAAATTAGTTAGTTGAACATAAAGTCTAATAGGTACCTAATCTAAATATAGTACTAAATATAAATGTTTTGTTTGAAACGATATTATTTCGTTAAGTCATAATGCAGAAATCGTGTTAAAGCACTAAGATTAACGCTCTTTTTTATTTCATATCTGTTTCCTCCCTTTAATCCATCTACAGCTTAGAATGGTTATGGTTTTATAGTGGCATAAATAAAACCAAGAATTATATTCATGTTCTAAAATGTTCTCTCTTTCTTTGACATACGCATTTTTTATACATACTACGTGTTCGCGTTTAAATAGCGAAAATGGGGTTACGTGTTTTATTGTATACTACCATCCAAGGCAAGTTTTGTTTGAAGACTGATTTTATTATGACATACATGAAACGCATTGGATACGTAGCATGTGTATACGTACGTATATTAGGATGTAGTGTGCATACAGTGTGAGCTTTGAGCTGACAAGTGCATTCAGTTATTTCAGTGTTGACGTGTCGCGACACACTTTGATCTCGCGGGACTTTTTGCCGGCACTTGCTTAATGTGACGACACATAACTCAAATGGGAACGTGATACTCTTTTTAATTTTATCAAGAGTCTGTTTTTGAGATTAGAACGCGCATTTGTCATTAGTGATATCATCAACGGATCTCTCGCGTGAAGCTTTGGTGTAGATTTCATTTAGCAATTTTCTTTGAAAGCAATACGGAATTTAATTTCGTGTCACCGATAATCTTATATAGGTATTCCAAATTGGTTAGGATTTAGGTCTAGGAGTAGCATGCTTAGATAAAACTAATCTGTGATAGATGGTGCAACAAAATATAAGTAGTTTGGGCATATTCATTTCGTTAGTTCATTGCATAAAAAATTACGATACAATTATCTTTCATACATAAAATAAGATAAAAAAACGATGCCTAGCTGCTCATTTCTATTTTAACATGTCGATGGAGCGTCATTGGAATGAGAAGTGAAATAAAACGCATACGCCTCGGATTCCATCTGACTTGATTGAGCCAGAAATACAATAGAGCAAGTCGCTGTATTGCGTCCCGAAAATTCGGAATGAATTGCTCGAGTCGTATTGTCGAAATGCTTTTGTAAGATTGAGTAATATTTTTATTCGTTTCCTACTCTACAAAACTGGGTTATAGTACTGGGTTATACTGGGTTAAACTGGGTTATAGTTAAAGTTATCGAAGAACTTTAAATGTTTTTTTATTAGAGATTGGAGTGATGTCGTTAATTATTTATGATTACATTGTTATTTACATAGCTCGTCCTTGTTCTTAGATGAGTTAAAATTCCGTTTCATATTTATAACTGGTATTAAGAAAATGTGTTATTAATACTGAAATGCAATGTGAAAAATTGTTTTCACTTTTACTGTACATATCAAAAAACGCCGGAGCTAATCGCCAGAAAGCAGTGGGTGGTCTTCTAAGAAGAATGAGAAACTCAGTACTAATAACTCGTTTCTCTGTTTGACAATTACTTTTGTCTGATTGTGAGATGAAGGGCGTTTTTAATACTTCCAAGAACTCTTAACAAAGAAATGTGAATGCGAGATTTGAATTTGAAATAAAATGTACCGAAAATAACTTTTAAATCGACGAATATTTTATAGCTGGCGATTTTAAAAAAATAAAATTAGTCATTTTTAAAAATGGAACGATAGGTCTTTTGTTTAAAAATTCAGCACGTGAAATAATAAACGCTGTCTGATATCGAAGCTTAAAATATCAGAGTCATACATTCAGTACGAGCATAATTGAGTGGGCCAGTCCGAACGTCCGAAATGGACGGATCACTCGATTCCCCTCCGCAGGCGAATTGATATTTCCTCTTTGGGATAGGTACATAGTTAATTGTGTTTCCGGACGTCAGTCATTGTTTGAGTGGCAATCTCTGTATGATGCATTAGCGTCGCATTATTAAATCACGAGACAGGATAACTGATCAAATATGTATTTGATATGGTTTATTTTTAATCTTTGTTATTATAGGTTATTAATTCATTGATATTTAATCAACATTTTTTTACCTTTTACTTAAGTATTATTTTGTTATGATATGACATTAACCACAATACTTTTGTGGCGTTGATTTTTACAATTTTTAATTTCTGATTATAACCGCTGTGACCTTTTTAAACCTTTAGTACTTAATTAACCGTCTTAAAGAATCTTAATTAGCGAATATTCATTCATTGAATGATTCATTTAAAAAAAAAATGTCGCAATGTCAAGTAGCAGTAATTAATACGATCGACTGAATTGTTAAGCGATGACGTAGCATTTTATAACGTTGACTGTCACATTGGAATATTGATATTCATTTAAAATTGGCATCGGTCCAAACAGCATGTTGATTTCAAGGACAGATCAGATTACATGACTTTTTAAATAAGTGAATTGATTCATTATTTCTACTATAGAACAATAAGTTTCTGGTTTAGTTATAGTTTAGAAAAATTTACTAGTTTTACATAAATCGCATTCTAAACGCGTAATGATCCATTTTATAGTTCAATGCACTGTCTCCGGATACGAAAGCAGACAGCTCGGAACTACGCTTTGAAATTAAAATAAGAACCCGTCCTGATATTAATACACCAATTGTACGCAATCAAAATAGTATGCATACAATTTGATATACTTATGCAATAACAGAGAATGTGCCAAAAGAAATCGTGAAAGTCAAAATTCAGTAAAATTTGAGCTAAACTATTATTTTAATAAATCTTAAAAACGATATTTTCGCAAGTTGGATAACCTGCGACCTTGTGAGTCGTTTTTCGTTTAAAAACTATTTCGAGTTTATTTATACAAGAACATACGTGTAACTATAAAGATTACGACGATGTCGTGTGGAATACTAACGCCGAGGACTAATTTTATTTTCAGTGTAACGTGTTTGTGATATGAGACCGCTGTAAATTATACCCCTTAATTATATCGTAACAGCGCTGTTTTGTTTTAACGAGAAACATAAAACGTTCCGCCGAAAATCAATACGCGAACTGAACGTGTTGACAGTATTTGGATAGTTTCAGGAATATGTAATTTAAACTCGATTTTTACGTTGCCTTTATGGGTATTGGAAGGGAGTATTCCGGTTCTTCGCTTCCTGGCTACTCGCTAATACATCCTCGATGGCCATCTTCAAGTGCGACATCATCGGGACCACCAATGGAACGTTCTAGGACCTTCTGTATTTCTGCAAGATCAAAGGAAAATAGGAAGTATGTTCCTGGGATCTTACGTGTCTTCACAAAATCGTGCAACACGGGATCACACCATGTAGCTATATTCCCGGGTTAGCCATAAGATATGCGGCATTCTCGCTAGAAATATATGGAAATATTAGTGACAATTCTGATTACAGAGCATTTTTTAAATAAATTCCTGCTAGTCAGTAATTTACTATGTTTTTTTGGACTTATGTTACGAATTAGTATCCCCTTGCAAGTATACCACGAATAAAAGTTACAAAAGACGAGTACGAAAGGATAATAACTGAAAACATTAAAAATAATACTATCGTATCATAAATTAACAATCAAGATGATAAAAAGAAACCACAGTCTGATAAAACAAACGTACAACGTTAGCGAAAAGTTAATGTAGCAATTTGTTATACCGAATTTCAGTTTACATTTCAGTGGGATTGAGCCTATTGTAAAGGGATTATGGTTTCCTAAATCGCATTACAATGTTATAACACGCGAAGCCTTGATACTCTTGCAACACGACAGCGGCGCGCCTCACGCTAACGCGACAAAATTAAAGCCAGCGATACACCTTAAGTTTTTACTGTAGCTTCGAAGAGTACAATAAAAACGTACGTGTGTATGCAAAACTGTGAAGTTTATGGTTTAGCTAACAGTTAAACCGTGACTGTTCAGATGCTTCTGTCTTTTTGGTTCAAAGGTTTTGAAATTTTACTTTTAAGATTGTTTTCTTAAAACTGAACGTGTGTTTCGGGCTTTACATTTTCTGGTAATTTAATCGTACGCCGGATATTCCGTTTTAATATTCTCTATCGTGATTAAATCCATTTAATTATACCTCATTTTCTGAGGGTTTTTTTCATGGAATTTCTCCTCTATTTCTTCGTATTTCTAATGTGTCAGCATCGAATCATAAAAATGTCAAGTTTTTTTTGTTATTTAATTAAAATTATAAAACTTTGGTGTTTATGTGACATGATTAAAGTCGTAAATAATTATAATCTTACTAATATTGTAAATGCGAAACTTTAGATGGATGGAAGTTTGTTAGAGTTTGTAGCCTGAACGGCTGAACGGATTTCGATGAAATTTGACATGAATGTCAGAGGATAGTCTGGAAGAACACATAGGCTACTCACTTTTGTTTTTTTTTTAATTCTACGCGGACGGAGTCGCGGGCGAAAGCTAATAGTTTCATAATTTATTTTTAAAAATTTCATTATTATAGTTTCTAATATTACAGTCTTCATTAAATTCTTGCAGTGCTCAATAAAGAACTTCCCGAGTATAAAAATCTACACTTCTTTACTTCCTAAGTAAACATTAAACTCCTCTAAGTAGAAAGTGTAACATTGCATAGAAAAATATGGATTGTTATTGCATGATGTTATTATGCTAGCGCGTTACATCCTTCGACCGCGTCTTCACTTAGTTCAGTTTAGGTGGAATCGTGGTCAAGCGCTGGTTTAATTTTGTTAAAAAAAAATGAATGTACTTACGAGTAATAACCAAGTATGCTAAATAGATTCCTATACCTGTGAATTAAGTTAATAACATAAAGATCAACTAATATATCACAAAGTGGTAACTATTAACTCAATAACATTATAGATAGACCGATAATTAAATTAAATGTCAATAGAATAATTGCAAAATAATAATTATCGGTTCCTAATCGTGTTAAATTAAATTTAAATTTCGTTCTACTTTCATGAAATATTGAAGTAAACAGCTTTAATCCGACTAAACTATGATGTCATGGATTCGTTTAATTCGAACCCGGACCACACCTTTGCGGTCCGCAGCGGGTGTGCGACGAATTAGCGAGTCACTGTTTTGTTTACATTTACACGTCAGCAAACGTCGACTTGTGGATATTTATAATCCAAAATATGTTTTAGCAAAGTACAAGAATCTACAAGTTAATTTTGATTTTTTATTACTTTGCTCTATCATGGTTAAATGTTTATTAGATACCTCCATGATATTTCAATTGTTTTTATGTGTTGACCAAACATAGGTCTGTCTAAGCAAAGTTTTAATTGCTACAGACTCAACACTCCATCCATTATTGTAAACAAATGATCAGGACTCTTCTTACTAAATTGAACTAGGAAAAAATCTGAGGATGTTTTCGGTTGAATTGCTTAAAGTGAGAAAGGTATTGGTAACGCTCTTCGACCTCTTAATGGATTATTGCATATCAATAATTCATCTGACCCGAGTTATTGAGGAAAAGGTATAAATTTCTCGATCTAACATCGAAAGTGCCAATATGATGTAGTGGGCCCTTTTATCGTTGCGTCGAGTCGAGTGTTGTGATCCAAACGAGGGTAGATAAGAGGCCTTCGCATTTTCATGTTATTATAAAGGGTGCGTGAATTTTTGCAGATACGTTGCATGCAATGGACGCGGGATCATCCGATGATATTCAACCTCCATTGGGATTCCCACTTCAGAAAACCCTTACAAAACAAATTACCTAACTTTTGAAGCTCCTCGTTGGGAAGTTCAGGCTTTGTTGTGGAAGAAATATGTATATAGTAGGTATGCAAGCTATATTTTTATTTTCAAAAAAGCTCATGTGCATTATTCACTCCTTTTGATAGTGCCAAATTAATAATGGATTGCTAACAGTCATTCATTTGTTTCAAATCCTTCTCGTCTATACTTAACATAATAAAGCGTGAACACACACTTCTTTATTGCCTAAGATGTCAGCAATTACAGCATATCTTTGAATAAATCTTTTTTTAAT
>LD688974.1:4792286-4807076 GCA_003118335.3 Papilio memnon | reverse complement strand
ATTGATAATTTGACAAATGTAGGTAAACAATGAAATATTTTTTTTATAATTTCACGCGGATAAAGCCGCAAGAGAACAGCATAATTCAGATCTCAAAGTATTTCACCGTAGTTTCTATTCTACATTTTTGTGATGTCAGTTATTATCACATCAGAGTATTTTAAAAACGCCCCCAACACGAGTAACATATTCATTATCTACAAATAAAGTGACAGTGAAAAACCTGTGTTGTGTTCTCCCCAGGGACGACTGGGGTTTCACTGTCTACCCCCAAATGCACCAATTAGTGGTAAAGTAAAAATGTGCAGCGGCGGAACCAAGCGTTACCTAGCCCCAGGAGATTAGGGGTCCGAGGTCCCACGTGGCTTCTAATGGTGTTTCTTTGCTTAGAGGGAGTATAGTTTTAGCTGCATATGGACTGCTTGTTAAATCAATAAGTGGGGCGAATTCTGTGCAAACTATGGTTATAACTATTGAAATATTGTTAGAATACAACTCTAGCGATATATTTTTGACACGTTGTAGATTCATTAATTATTTTATTACGAACGTCGTAGCATAATTTAACAGAAATGATTCGAACACATAACTGATGGCTCAATTTAATTCAAAGGATTTGATCACCTTTTGTATTGTTACGATTCTGTTACACTGTCACCGGTTCAAATTTATTGCTTAGACAGATGTGTTTATTCAAATAAACCAACTATTCCGTACAAAATAAAACAATACAGTGCTGGACTTATAAATCTCAACGCTATGTTGTTTAGTCGTCCATTCAATTTGTCATCAGATTATCTACACCGTGTGAAACTTTTAATCGTTGAAATAAAGAAAAATATAACATGTTTTGAAGATTAATAGACATTAGGTTAGATTACATTTCACGGTGCTGGTACTTAAGTAAATAAATTTCGTATCCATCATTAATCTTTTGGATTTATAGGTTAGTAGGAAGTAAAACATTTTACCAGGCAAGTCGCCACGAGGGCGGTGGACGTATTTATTGCTTCTTTTAAAAATAAAAAAGAAACTCGAGTTTGTTGCCAGTTTCTAATTTTTTTAGTAAAGCCATTCAAATGTCGTGAGGTTTATAGTTCTTTTATGAGAGCGATGAATGAGGAGTCCATTATTTCGTCTTTAAAAGTTAAGATAGATTCTTATTTTTAGTGACAAATTGCTTGTGTCTTTAAGCTAAAATGAGAAGTGAACTAAACATTTACAATTTGGGAAATCACAATATTTCACATAAACAAAAAACATTGTTTAACAAAAACAAGACAGAAGTGTTACCATCTTAATTAAAATGTAAAAAAGTTGGGGTGCGAAGAAAATTGCTATCATTGTGACTTTCCTTATTAGTCACTTTCCTCCGATGAGCGAAAGGAAAAGTTCTTAATACTGCTGTCATAAGGAAGGGGAAACGCTTCGTTATAAAGTAAAAAGATTCCGTGAACGTAATGAGAGAATTTTGTGACTACCTCCCTTTTAACAGAATAAGTTAACAACTTTTTTTGTTCATTTATTGAATGACTTGAATGATAGATCGTTTATGATAAATTTGAAATTAAAAGGCTAGATTTATATTTGCAGAGCATATAGAATAGTGATGTCCGATACCGAGATCACATCGAAGTATCGACGTCGATAGATGAAGAGCATTGTATCGCACTCGAGGGAAATCCAGTGATTCCGGCCATAAACCGTATATCGGAACGTGAAACAACATATCGAAGTGTTTCGCATGTCTCTAACACGAAGTCTCTTGTGACGGTGATGTAGTTTCGAGTGTACACCGTACTTACCTCTTGAACGTAAGGGATGTCAGTCCAATAAAGTGCGGAACGAATCGGTTTATACGTGTCTCCAGACAGCTGTTCCATTTTAATGTGTTGTGTTTTTTATCGTCTATCTGATTCGATTAGAATTTTAATATGACGCAACCATTACGCGGTGCTTTAAGCGTTTTGTTTTTGATTACGGGCATGGTAAGCGATTGGGAGAGTTTAAATGTAAATCCTCTTTTGACCTTTTAATGAATACATGATTAGATATTTTTTTTATTCCACAGATACTTTTAGGTTAATAGAGATTGTTATAAGAATTCGGGACTTGAAGGTTTATATTAAAAAAAATGATAGTAAAAATAAAATTTCTTAATAGTTACTACTACAAACTTCAAGAGCGTTTGTAGTGAGAGAAGGGCACAATATATTACCTACCTTAATATTAACTGTATATTATGAAACGGAAATAACGTAATCGAAAAAAATGTACCACTGTATGTACTATTCATAGTCATATCTCATCAAAAGGGGACATGTATAAAACCCGTATTGTAAAGTAAAATTTTTAAGACATATTTTCAAACATCAAAAGCACAGAAACCTTTTGTTACCGTTTGATCCAAAAGCGTTAATAATAAAACGATCACGTGTAATATGTGAGTGCATAAACATTTTTTATTTGTCCTTAGATTTCCGTCGCGCGGCGGGAGCTAATACGGGCATTGTATTTATTTCCCAGTCCGAATTGATTCCGAACGTTGTTCGTATGCACCGCATGTGGTTCATTGGATAACTGAATTATATCTGTGTGGTTGAAAGCGCTCGCTCGTGTCCGAAAATTCATATTTATGTTCGAATACGGTGTTACGTTTATAACGTGGATTTATTTTTTCTTTTCGTGTGTTCGGTTATGTTTCCAACCGGTTGTTTAAGATTCTTTTTGTGATGTCTGTTATTTCATTCATTGCGTTTAATATTGATTACGTTACCGTCGCGTCGGTTTCCACGTTTATTCAACATCGGTGTCTTTTTTCTGTTTAAAGAGAATCATAGAGATGACAATGTTAAATATTTCAGCAATGAAAACTCACTCTTAAAACCCCTCATGATACCAGCGTCTACTATAGTGTTGGTACTCAAGGTGCTGGGTGGTCTATTCCATATCGAATCCGAACAGTTCGTATTACGAAATCTTGTGAACAATAAAGGAATGAAGTGGGAGTGTCCAGAGAACCTCAATAAATGATGCACTGTCTAAGCATCACTTATGTCATAGCGATTTGTCACTCTTGGCATTTTGAAATGTAGTGTTTGAAATTTTAATATTGCAAAGGTTACAGGCTTAAGATTAGGACCTCACTTAGGATCGATAAAATACGTATGTTTTATCGTTTATCGGGTTTAGAGCGCGCGCACACCTTTGACTAAACTATCGTACAACTTTTTAGTCGCGCTTTGATTCCTAGGAGCTTATATGGATGTGCGCACACTACTCCATTTTTAGTTGTACAACTAAACAGTTGAATTGGCTGCGAAACAATCGACAATCGCACAACAGTTATCCGATAGTTAAGTCAAAGGTGTGCGCCCGCTCTTATCGTCATTTCAAGTATCATACCTTCGCAACATAAAATATCACCAGTTTCCCAACATATTAATATAAGTACATTAATTTGTGATTTGTCTTATTTTATGACACATTAAAGCTTGTAATGGTATAAGCCGATGATTGGACAGAAGCTTTGACTAAACGATACGTCCACGTAAAGGAAAGCTCCGGGTGGTCGTTTGTGCATAATCATATGACATTACTAAGACTTAACTTATTATTAATATACCTCTTAATTTGTAATAAAATTATTAGGAAATAGTACCTGGTTGGATATCGCATAGATTATTTCATATGTGCAACATGAGTGCCACACAGGGGGCAATTGGAAAATTTTGTAATATGATATATTTATGTGATGTAAAATATATTAGTAAATTAATTGTAATTAAATAAACTGTACTTTAATGACTAATTATTTTACGGCTATTACTCACGTCTACTTTTTTTCGGTGACAGCACCGACCAGTTTCAGACCCTGCAGGGGTTCTTCTTCAGGGCGAGTGTCACTGTGTACTTTAGTGACTTCGAAATTTCTCTAAAATAGACAGTAAAAATATTGTCGTTTTCAATTGAATGCCTTATGAATTTACAAGCTTTATTGACGTCATACAAGGTTGGATTCAATGGTAAATTTATTACTTATTTTGTTAAACTAAACGGTTGTTGAGTATCATTCAAAAATACATGTTAAAAATGAATTAGTATGTAATTATTTTGTTAAGAAATGACGCTTAATCAAACGGTCGCTGGGGTCGATTGTCAGGTCAACAGTGGCGCCCCGTAGCGTCGTATTCGAGCTTTCTTTATGATACGCGATTTATTAACAACTTCATCACCATAATATCCGTTTAGAATTTGATAAATGTCGTACTTTGTTACCGAAGTAAATATATTTGTAAGTTTAATGACTTCGTATTTATCTAACGCTTTCATTGTGTCATTTTTTTTAGCTGAATATGTATTTGTATTCCTTTGATCTACCTCGCGACATAATTTCTATGAAAATGTTTAAGATACCGCGTCAATTATACGTAGCGAAGCGTTTTTGTTGAAAAATTAAGCATCCACAGCGGAAACAAGAATAAAACAAAGGTTTCTTTAATATATTCCACTAGCTCATTTTCATTCCGGCCTTTGTTAAAGAGTGACGCAGTTTTAATGGTGTGCAAACACAACACCATTAAAGAAAACTGGACTATGTAGGTGAAATAAATAAAATCTGCTCATTTTTCACAATCAACAAACTAAACCAAACTATTCGGTCGTGAGGCGTAAGTCGTTGTTAATGGCAAAAAACTACCATGAGATTCAAGTTCTTTACTAAGATTAATTGAAAAATACGATCGCCGAAAAATGGTTTTACATTTCTGAAAATCAGTTTAATTAGCGATATCAATGGAGCGTCGGTGGCTCAGTGGTTTAAGCACTTGACTTGTAATCTACAGGTCTTGGGTTCGAATCCCGCCAATTTACCCGACGTTCTTACGGTGAAGGAAAACATCGTGATACAACCTGCACATATCGGCGAAGAAATTCATAGATATGTGTGAAGTCAACCAACCCGCACTTGCCCAGCGTGGTTGACTAAAGCCTAGTCACCCCTTACTTTGTGTAGGCTCCGAGCCCCTCAGTGGGGCCGTATAGTGAGCTGGTGATGATGATAACGATATCAAATTTCCTTATGCTTCAACGTGGGTAATTCGTACTAAAATCAACTTTGCAATCAGGTATAAACAAAACACAAATTTTAAAGGAAAGAATTTTTGAAGTAAACAAGTTTTACTTCGCCCCACTCGACGGTTTATATGAGAGTCGAATTTTGTAGGAAACTGCAACGTTAGAAGGGGACCGCCTCGCTGGCTGTCGGTACAGAGATGAATTCAACCAGGACGCCAATTTTCTCTTTTATGACGTGCCATGGAGAGCGCCGTATTAGGCAGGCTAGGGTAGCCAGGATTTTGACGAGTGTAAGACTGCTCAAAGTTAAACAAATCTTACACTATTGCATACTTAATCAATTGAACAGAGAACACTTAGAAAGAACTGAAGCAATATATTATGCTTTATATGTCGCAATATTTTTGTTACTTTGGAACTGATGTGGCAAACGCATAAGAAACTTTATTTACCGTTTTCATCGACAAAATAACTGTTGTTATTCCAAGCAATAATTCTAGATCTTTACAGTAATGGGGATTTGTTGATTTCAGTCTCGTTTAAAAATATAAATCATGGTTACTCAAAAGTCAAAAGATTAAATTTTTCCCTACACATTTTTCCTTATAAAAATACCGTCTTGAGGGAATTATGTTTTTTAATATCGCGTCAGCAAGAGTACCTGATTAGAGAGGTCGGTCCTGTGCACGACGTTTGCTTTATACACTGTTATGATTCATTTTTCTTATATATTTACATTGACCGCTTCTCGGATATTTTGAACTACGAAGGTATCATAAGTTAGTATTATGACGACTGGTAGAAATATATGGAAGAGTAGCACATACTGTGCCGACCCTCCGTCAGGGATAAGGGCAAGTTGATGATGCGGGAAAGGGCCAATTAAGTTGAGAAAAAGACACGATCAATATGCAAGCTTCTTTATTTCTTAAGTCCGAGGCTCGGTCAAGTTTATCATTGCCTTTTATGTTAGTACGAAGCTTTTAAATTCAATGTTTGGATTGAATTTTTAACAATATTCATAAAGAATAACACAGTTACTATTAAAAATAATCAAAATCGCAAACTGTGCTTATGACCACAATGTGCAAGATTCACCGTGCGCAATTACATTTACGGCACCATGTCTCGGTTTGAAACGGCTGTTGTTAACCAGAAATTTACAGAATTAAATTAAACCAGGAAATCAATCATCATTAAGTATTATCAATCAAGTTTCAATATATCCAGTAATTTGAGTTTAATTTTAAATTTGTTATGGTTATACTGTTTTTATTTTGCTCTGTCTGGTGGTCCTATCTTAGTTCTACAAAAGAATTTTCTTTCGTCTCGTAAGTAGACCATTCAATTTCAATCTAATCTCGCTAACAGTAACCCTGGGGGTTGGAATATGACGTAACGGGAGCTTGCCCGTGGCACTCGGCGTTTGAGTAAATTCTCACGAAAATGTGGTCCTTAAAGAGACGTCGGGAAATGGCGGAATTTTAAAAGCGATTTGGAAAATGAATGCAATTCCACGTCTTATTACGTTCCTCATTGGTTCAGTTGGAAGTAAATTGTAGAAATTTTGTTAGTTACATTTGAGGCGGGATTTTTGGATACCGAAATAAAGAAAGAAGGTATGTGATTTAAATAGATTGTTTCTGAAGATCTATGAAAAGCAACGATTCCAGTATTTAATTATATTCGTGATTCTAGGGCTCAATTTAAGAATGTTAAGGTTTAGAAAGAAACTGAATAATTTTTTTTTAAAAGATATTGTCGTGTCTATAAGTTTATAAATCTTGATTTACATCTATCTAATTCGAAGAGCATACGAGGAATACAGTCGGAAAAGAATACAGGATGTTCCATATTATTACAATGTCGTATGAATTGTAAATACAGTATGTAGACATATCGTATCTCGTGTACGCTTAACCTCCTTTTAATATCATTTCCCAGGTGTCTTTATAGCTCTCGTTTACTGCCAGCCTTGTGTTAATCTTCTCCGTTTTGTCTACGCGAGGGCGAAGACAATGTTTAATATACTTTTGTATTAAGCTGGGTTTTCACTGTCTTTTGTAAACAGAGAACTTTAGTCTAGGTTAATTACATTTTTGATACGAATAATCGTGTCGTATAATAAACAATTGCATTTAAATTATTAAAAATAATATTACCGACGATAAACTAGAAGTTTGCACTCCTACAGCGTAGCATAGTAATTCTTAGAGTTACTAAACCAGGCGAATTATGTATAGATTTTAAATTTGAAATAAACGAAGTATGCGTTATTTTGTGCTTAAGGTCAGTAGATTCAAACTCTCCAAAAGACTCCACTACCAACATTCGCTTGCAACACAACACTTGATTACTTAATAAAAAAGGCCAGTCTATTTACATACTAAAAGTCATTATTATTTCACCGAAGCTGCAAGCGAGAACAAACGCCAAGAATCTGAATAAACAAGAGATTGACCTACATTTTGTTTGAACGAGAAACTTTCATTGTTTCTTATATTGCATTGTCAGCAAAAACTTCCGCGAGGGATATACGCGAGGCCCAGTTAAGCTTTTTCCTCTTTGACAAATAGTGAAGATTCGCTTTCATTACGTAAGGCAACGCATTACCTGATATTGCTGGGACGTAACAATAAGCGGAGGAACGTAGGGGACATTAAGTGAATTGTGGGCATAGCGTGGACTGCGCCTTAAGTATTAAGGGGAAGACGTTTGTAACAAGCTTAGGTGAAATGAGATATATAGATACTAGCGTAAACATATTTTAACATTTTTTTACTTCGGAGCTTTTGTTGCATTACATTTTTGTCAGTGGGATTTGAGTCAATGAATAAAAACTTTGTAATGAAAAGAGAAAAAAATACTAAAACAGTTTATTACAATACAGAAAATTAATATACTAGTAATAGTAAAATTACTATGAGAGATTCCGTTCCATGTATAAATAAATTCCAATGTTATTTATTTGTCGCCTCGTATATTAACTCGGAGTAAAAGGTCTGAGGCGTGAACGTTTCGCTAACGAACCCTGTTTATCTTAGTCCGTTTTCCTGTAATATGTAGAAGTTTTTATTAGCATCGTGGTCTAATAAAATCTTTAACGGTCTTATCTCTCGTTAATAAGTGGTACTAATTTATCTTGTCTTAATGTACTGGGTACTTTGAATTACTTAAAGGACTTTAACTTTATTATAACATCTTGTTAGAATTATTTAGGAAGAAGTATTTTACTGTAGAAATGTATCAATTACAATGTGTTTTAGTGAGGTTTCGTACTTAAATATGATCTTTAAAATATTAAATTTATCATTAAAAGAGTTTGATTTGACTTATTTTTATCGACATTGAATCATATAAAATTATCGACGTCAAAGAAATGATAAGGGTGTCCTTGAACCGTGTCAGTGTAGAAATGAGTAATCTCTTTCGTAAACTCATTTTNAAAAATCCAATGAAATGGCAAGGGTGATACATACGGGCAATAAAATTAGCAATAAATTTAGATGTTGTACGTTGGCCAGTCCCACACCTGCGCCGTCATAGGGATGACCAGCCGTAACTCAACAGAATTGCCCCCAAAGGCTGCGCAGCATAACAACAAAGCCGGTTCTTATTAATATCATGTGAACTAATTCTGTGGCTGCTTTATGACTTAAGCCTTGTAATGGTTACGACTTTGGCAGTGCCCTGTTTGTTTTGCATGAAGTTATTTCAGTGATTAAATAATATTATAGCCATACTCTACAACTAGTTTTATAAACAAAACATTATGTTATCTCTCTCGTCATTTTGTACAAGTTTTATGGCAGTAGGAACTCGAGGTCTGTCTATATGTCTAACGATTTTAATCATCACAGAAATAACATTTTTCTCACGCGTATTTTCAATGTTTAGCTGTACAAACCTTAGCTACAAAGGTCGTCGTTTATAGCTTACGCTTCATTATATTATTGGAATCAGTATTATAAATTTATATAATATAGATTGCGTTACTATTCCAAAATAAACAGTCTATACTGATATTACAAAGAGGATAGATTTGGATTTTTGTATGTATTGAAATAACTCAAAAACTACTGGGCCGATTTCATTCTTTCACCATTTAAATACTACGTTATCAGTGAGTAACATAGGCCATGTTTTTTATTATATTTAATTTTACGCAGACGAAATCGCGAGCAACAGCTAATATAAACGTTCTTTCTTTCGATGTACAAATTCCTTTCGCTAGTCTCATTGTTCCAGTGTAAGCGATAGCCGACGAGGTGTCGAGACGGTGTCAAATAGACATGCCATATGTCTGGCCGCCGATAAAGTACCCGACATAGACATTGCAATCGATAAGTCTGCAGTATCGCTGCAAGTATATGCTATTCGATTGTTATCGATTCAATAAAAGGTGGTATCACAATCGATATTAATTCAGCGTGAATATTTGCACTACGAACAAGTAAACTTATAGAGTGGCAATTACTTTCAATATTGATTGTGTTGTATGTTTGTACGAGTACTGCACCTTTGTAATTATTTATTTACATCGAAATGTGCATAATTGGGTACACTTTCATTGACGCCATATCATAAGATATTTAAATTTGAAAAGAAATTTCATACGTATGTTAAGTGTACTATAGCAATAAATGTAGTAGATTTTAAACTGGCGTAAAAATTATTTTGTATTAAAAAGGTTTATGCAAATCTATTTAAGTATTTTAAACCAGCCGACTAAGGATTTCCATAAGAGCAACGAATCGTAAACCCGCTCTGAAAATCGGTCCGCAACGAACTAATCCCTGAGCGGAGCCGGGGGCAGAGCCTGTAATAAATACAGAGCAGTTAGTGACCGCAGCGTGCATTTTGTAGTGGGCACTAACCAGCTTAAACGCTAACATAAAATTGAGGATATGTGTTGCACGCGGTGTCTGTTGTCATGTAAAAATGAGATTAGCGTAGTAACAAAATATAACATAAGGTCAGCAGTGTACTCTACACGTGTTTTGTTTTTAAATGTGTGATAGAGGAGCACTTCTTTGTATGTAGAACGTTTTCAACGACTCTTTCAGTATAATATTATAATAAGATACGTTGTTAAAAAATAAAGTGATTAAATTTAGTTTGAAATAAGTGTTCCGCTTTGAAAGATCACAGTTTTTATTATTCTTATTCCTACGTTATGGCGTTTCTTATGAGATGATAATGTTCAAACGAAATCGAACTCAAGAATTCTTGATTACTTTTAATGTGGTTCTATCTCACATAGTTTGTCTACGTAAATGACGTTCCAACTTATCAACGGCGCGACGATTCGTATAATGATTTCGTAATAAAGCTCAACAAGCTGTTAATGTGAACGCCACTCGGAGTAAGTTAAAACTAACTTAAGTAACGCATTAATATTATTACTTGGAAGTAATAAAAGTACTATTAAATTGCACTTTCGACACCTCGGGCTACCGGCTTAGGGTGATAGACGATATTTATGACTCGAGATAAAAGAAGAAAACTTGTTCATTGGTTCCCCATTATCCTTAATAAGTATGGATTAGAGAACGCGAAGGATAACCTTACCGTAAATTAGACGAAGTCTGTCTTTTATAATGGTCTCTTTATTATCTCGTTTTACGGTTCAGGTTTCGCTTGTGTGCTCTGATAAGTGTGGTTTACGGCACATATATTTAAGGACGCTTAATTGGAGGCACCTACGCGTTCTTAATGTAATTTAAGACGTCCTTTAAACATATTTATCATTATGTAATCTGTATGATTTTATTACTGTAGTGGAATGCTAATATTATTATGATTAACTATAATATCTACTTAGTCATTTATTGTCGAGGTATATTAGTAGTCAATACACTAAATATGAAAATTTTCATAGGTCAAAAGACTAATCATATCGTGTCGGTCATTTCTCAGCGTAAAGTTATTACGTGTTGACGATCTTATTAAAGTTATAATTCAAGTTTAATTACTTAGAAATTACCTTATGATGACGATATGAAGCGTATCATCATCACCAGCTCACTATACGTCCCCACCGAGGGGCTCGGAGCCTACCCTAAAGTTAGGGTGACTAGGCCATAGTCAACCACGCTGGCCCTCTGGGGGTTGGTTGACTTCACACATATCTTTGAATTTCTTCGTCGATATGTGCAGGTTACGTTACGATGTTTTCCTTCACCGTAAGAACGTCGGGTAAATTATGTACATATGAAAATTCGAAAAATCATATTGGTACATGGCGGGATTCGAACCCAAGACCTGTAGATTACAAGTCAAGTGCTTAAACCAATGAGCCATGATGCGTATAACTACATATAATAAAGTAAAAACGTCTGAAAATCTTTATAGAAATTTATTTTGACATCGCTTTTGGAAAAGTTGTAAGAATTATATTAATGTCGGGAAGCATTTAATATTGCGAGGTACATTCGAATGTTCTGTCATGTTAAATCCTATTACAATGAGGGATGTCAGCAGATATGAGATTTTCTCCTCGCATGCACGAGGAAACGTAAAATATCCAAGAAGTTCGTAATACGATCACAGCGTAATCCTATTTATTTTCTCCCCTACTAACTTTTCTTCGAGTTACGAAGATGCATTTGACTGTTTTATTTACTAGCTAAATTTTATGGTAATATTTATAACTTAGTATAGGAAAGGAGTTCATAATTTTTTTAAGTTTTCGTAACATCATTGAAAAGGTTAATTGCGTTTAGTAACAAACATAGATTTGGCATAAAGTTTTTGATACCTGGCTAGCTAAGTATAATTATAAAGAAGTAATGTTCATAAAAAAGTAATATGTACTATTTTGTTCTGGTAATGTTTATTGACCGTTCTATTAGAAATATTACTTTGTGTATTTGGTAATTCAATAAAAGAACAGGCTGTACGCAGGACCACCGCTATGTGGCAGCTGCATCTGGACTGTAAAAAAATGGCTTATGTTATAAAATATTAATCGATCGTTATCACGTAGAGAGCAAGATACGTTTGGTCACGTCTGGAGTTATGCGTGTCATTTATCACGCTACCGTGTTTATAGCGAAACCGCTATCAAAGCGATATGTCAAACGCATCCGCCGGCAACCGCGCGCACGTCACCTGCACACATTTGTCAAAACTCGTAAATACAAACAATTATACTGCACCCACTCATTCGCACATTCATTGAAATATGAACTTTATGACATAACACTTAAGTGATATAATATTTTTTGCCAATCGTAACACTTGAAGTTACGCGAGTTCTCCGAATATTGTATCAAAATGTATTAGGCTGTCATCCGTGGTCGCGCATGGACGTCGGAAACTGCGAATTTATTGTTAAACTTTAATACGCAAACACATCATATATCGTCTTCGGAACTTACAAAGAGGCTTTAGAATTCAAAACTTCACTTTCAAAGTAAAATTTGTAACAACAGACCTAGTTATCATATAAGGAGTATTTCATAAGCTGTAACAAATATTTATTGAATTGGTTCAGCTGTAAAATGAGCATAAAAAACTTACATAGGTACGGTACTTACTTAGCAGCGAAATACGTCTAAAGATCGATGTAACTGTCCCTCGAGAATCACCACAAATATCGAATGAGCATTGTTATCATCTTCATCGATTTACATCAAAGTTAAATCGATGGAGAATCGAGAAGTGTACTCTTAATCGAGTCCTTGCGAAGTGACGTCCTGCGACGTCCATAAACTTGAATTATAAATCGAATGCACCTTAAATCGCAATTGGATCACGTAGCCAGTTCATTTCCCGGAATCTTCACGGCGTTTCGAAGTATCCGAGTTGGGAGGCACCTACCTGCGCCCCCGAGGGTGTCCGGGTAATTTATGAGCCGAGATAACGAGGGCTCACAGTGGCCTTATCGACTTCCCCTCCTATTTTTTTCTTGGCTCTCTAGTGCCTTTTTTCACTAGCAAATCGTCTATTACCAAGGCGAGATATCGAACGAATAGGCTATGCCATTGATACTTATATCTCGAGTCTCGATCATTTTCTGGCGTCTTTATGGTTACTGTCGTTTCTTGATATACTTTACTGTTTTCGAATTCGATTCCGGATAGTGAATGATTATTGATTTTTTCAATACTTATTTTATTATCATCGATAAAACTAATAGAATTTGGAAGCTCACGGTAATAAAAATTCCAATGAATAACATTTCATAAGTTCAAATGAAAGAGATTGGATAAAAGGTAAAGGTTATCAGGGCAGATATTAGTAGTAAAATGTGTCTAATTTTATTATTTTCTGTATTACAGACAAGAAAACTAACTTAAAAGTCAACATTACTTTCACATAAGTTCAACAAGATATATGGTCTCGTAAACTTAATACAATCTTTCTAAAACTACTTACAACAAATTTAAATTGTCAACGTTAGATAAGTAGAAGTATAATGTAAACAAATGAAAGAAACTTACGAGATATGTTAGTTTATGTAGGCTACCTTTCCTTTTAAACCACTCCTAGGTACGATGAATTTTAAAGTATACATACAGTACGTGCAGTAAAATTTACCAGACACGAAGCAACGCCGAAAATTACATCGACGCTTCTAGGAAAGTCGAGAAATGTTTCTCGTGCTTGTGGGTTATTTCTGTGGCTTGTTGCATTGTTAGAAGCTTTGTCTACATTCTGATGTCGGTTGGTTAATTTTAAAAGAAACGTAAGAACTTGAATGAAGAAAACCGTTGTGGTACATACATTGCCGGACAATGATGACTTCCTTTGTTTGGAGATTTTAATTATTCTTTGCAGAAGTTCGTATGTTGTCTTAAATTTTTTATATAGAATTCTTTACACGAGTTTCTTTCTAATTCGTGCATTCATGCTATTGTAAGACGTTGTTTGAGAATTGTTATGTCCAGTACAATAAAACATTTTAGATATTACGATAGTTAAAAAGTCATTCTTTCCTTTTTTCCCAAGCAGATGCAATTATTAGTGTTGTGAAAAATAAATTTTATCATCGTAAAAAAGGTAAGGGGCCACCTAATGTGTCATCTGACGGAACTGTGAAAAGCTGCACGTTTATTTTGTCGTCCTTTTTTGAATATACATTGCCTTTTTACCTTATTTCCCGCTGAGCCCGGCCGCCAATCAGAATTCGTCGCCTGATGAATGATCACAATTTCCTGACCCGTTTTCACGCTAATGTTATAACTATAGCTATTATTTACCTGTGAAACATTGCCGTATTTATGATGTTCTATTATTTATAGCGGGAATATTTTCTTTTTAATACTTTATGACTTCTTCTGTACTTTAAACAAATGTAACGGTTTATTGCAACCAAATATTGATTTGAATTTCGAATTTACGAGCTGTGTACAATAAAAAAATTTTTTTGACATATCTTAAGATTTGATGATTCTGTGTAAAGTCTGTTACCACAACCAAGAAATGATAAACATTTATTAAGAAGATAGAAAAAAAAGAAAAGCTTTTTATATTATTCATTACAGAACTTTGTTTACTAAGGAATCGCATACTTACTTCTGTTCTATATTTATTTATACAGCTTTTATAGCGCCCTTAAAGTTAAGGAACAATGGACGGACCTAACTGCTTAGCATTTTCTTCCAGTCAACCCACCAGTTTGTGAGAATTCGAAATAGATTCTTTGGAATAAATGTATGTGGAAAATAGAAAAGTATTCCGCTTTATTATTTTGAGGTTGCAATTTAT
>LD688974.1:4776078-4792280 GCA_003118335.3 Papilio memnon | reverse complement strand
TATAGCCTAAAGCGTGACGTAAGTGTAGGGCTCTTTATTAAAAAAAGAATTATTCAAAAACATGCTGTAATTACTGACATCTTAGGCAACAAACAAGTGTGTGTTTACGCTTTATTATATTAGTATAGATTTAACTTAAATACTTATTAAACTTAATTCACTTTACGATCGATCCAGGTAGATATTTTAAGCGTTGCATCCTTTTTTGGATTCAAGATATAAGAGTTGGAGATGAGATTTGAGCCTTTAGGATATAATTAAGGCCCTTTCACATAAAACGGCAGCTGTGTAGCGCTTCATCAGATCGCTCCGACGATTACGAAGAAAAGCATATTTGATAAACATTCCACTTATCAATTCGCTAGAGGCGTGATTGCCTGAACATAATATAAATTTTATTAGTTGACGCACTGAGTGATATGTCCGTCCTGTGCAGTATGAATTTTAAACTATAAGGCTTGAAAAGGAGACAGTGTATTCATTGCTCAATTTGCGTGTCCTTAGTAAGTAATTCGTTGATTGATAGCTATCTAAGGGTCTATCCAGACCAAAGAGATGAAAAAATATATAGAAGAACTAGTCGACTCTTCACTTGAGATATTTTTCACATTATCCTTACTAACGCTGTCTATTAATAGATTCTCAAAACCACAATACACTTAATTGTATTGTAAGCGCCACTAAATCGTATTTAAATGTTTATATTTTATTTTGTGATACTGTTTACTTTATTTTATAAACATGGAGCTTATTATAATTTTAAATGTTTTATAACATGTCAATAAAAGGACATGAGGTGGCGTACTAACCTTAGTAACATAGTACCTTTCAAAGAAGTTACCGGTGAAAAAATGTTGTTCACTATGCCTAGTCTATACATTTCTTAAATGTCTTTGATTCAGACTAAAGGAATTAACTCAACGAAATATTACAATAATACCGAATCAATATAGATAAATCTCAGTTTTGAAATACTTTTTGTAAGATTACATTCGGTAAAGTAAGGTATATATTGTCTGAATTATTGTGATATAAAACCACCCGTGCGTATCGTAGGTCGGCTGTCATCATATATTATGTTTGAAACCACGATACGATTGAGACAAGGTACAGAATAACGATGCACGCTCGAACATTATTTACTCAAAACATATTCCCTCTTTGGTCGATGTATACGTGATATCCCAAAATCCAATGCACAAGAGTATAAATCGTAGTCGCGTCGTAACAAATATGGCATCCGATATTCCCATCGAAATGCGATCTAATATAAATTGGATTTTGAAATACGGTCCGAGTGTACCGCGCGCGGGTAATATTTTAGCGAGTGCATTAATTACCTTGGCAATTATTAATCACTATATCCCGGATGAATATGCAATACATATGCCGTATGAAATATGCAAGTAAGCTTTTAAATTCCATTGTATAATATTATTAATTTAGTAATACCTTAATCTATTTATATATTATTTCGTATTTAATAAATGATGTATTTGCGTTGCTGATAACGAAAACCTATTTTTAATGTTTCCGTTTTTCCGCAAGGCCTCGTTTGTTCCAGGTAATCTCCGGCACGTTTGGACCAATTTTGACGGGACTTTGACGGGACGGTAAGTGAAGCAAGCTGGGAAGCCTTTTACTAACTAACAATTTCATATGCATATTTAGAAGTTAGTATATCGTGGGATGACAGTAAAATGATATAGATTGCAACTAATCTTAATCAACTTTTATGCAAATTGCATAAAATAACTACAATTAAAACATTGTTTTGGCCTCAAATTTTAGAATAATCCCATCAATACCCACAGTAGGATAAATAAAATGAAATGCATTACTCTTAATAATACCGACGGTACAAAGAATTGAGATTTGTTGAACACGCCGATTAGAATACAGTACTGTAAATTAAAGTCTCCCGGGCGCCATAAATACATTGCCGTCGCCCAAGGGGCGTTTTGGTGCCGCTCCTTTTGTAACCGGTATAAATTAATTTGTCCCTAGGGTATATTAAACAAAACATCGATAACCTGTGACTACATTAACCGATACGTTTTGCTTTCTAATGCAATACAAGGCTATATTTAGGATTTGTCGAGCGAATCCAAATTGGCTGCCGTCACAAAATGGCGGATGACATATTTTTTACAAAAATTAATAGTTAAAATATTAAGTGCTTTTTGGTCTAAATTCAAAAGATTTTTAGAAAAATGTGATTGAAGGATTATTACTGGCATGTAATAAGAACGCAAAAAACAAAACAATATCGTATATTTACAGAGGAACATAGAAAATTCTAAATATGAAATTGAGGATTGAACATTAAAAAGAATCAAATGTTATTAAAATCAAATGATATTCTTGTAGACGTAGATTAAGTTTCAAAGTCGAGGAATAATACTCCGTTTGCGAGCTCATAAACGGTCGGAAACAATTTAAGTTTCTTTATAATAAGCTTGGAGCGAATCCAAATATGAACCAGGAAATTTCTTGTTCGATAGCTTTATCGTACAAGCTGTTATAATATCCTTTATATAAAATTGGCAATGAAATAAGAATATAATGTACACCCTAAAAATAATTTTAAATAGAATTATTTTTAAAAATCTTGACTAAACTTTCCAGTTCTTTCCTGCAGTAAAAATTCGTTGTCGAGAACCATTCATATTATTCATATGTTATCAATTTAAAGAATTTCAACTCCGCTCACGTATTTCCACGATTTTTCAACATCTTATTTGTTCGCTTGAGAAATAGTACGAAAATTTTGTTCCTAGATTTATTACAATGACTTGAATTACCCATAATTTTCGTTAATTGAAAATTAATGATTCTTTTAATCTTGAATAATAGATTTTTCTCTAAATCTATCCAGAATGGATTGTCGTGTATGAGTCTTTGTAATCGTTAAGTTAAAACTAGCATTGGAATTTACTTAAGATCTTAAGCAACAAGATTAACATGAAACAGGTTGGTACCAAAATCTCGTTGATGCTTGGCTTGATATTTTAATATCAGTTATAAGCCATTAAATATAAAAATGAGAAAACGACGTCGTGTAAAAAAGGTGCCTGAATCATAAATCTGGTACGAGCGTTGTTAGACACAAAGAAGAATATTTTCCTGCGTTTATTTTTATGACGGTTGGACATTATCATGGAGAAGGTGCGGGCCACTCCAGTGTAGAGGTTATCCCGGCCGAATTACGGTCCGTCCCGAACGATCCCCTTTTGTCCCTGACGTCTGGTACAATAAATGTCACCATAATGCGATAAGGCAAACCAACAATCATTTGCATATTAAACTCAAAGTGGATAATGAAATTAAAAAAATATATTTAGTACGTAATATTAGCAGCACGAACTGTACTTAAAGAATAGCTACATTTACTTGTGCTGAAAGTCGGTTACGAAGTAATTTCTAAATTGGTTTGTTGATACTTTAATTTTAAAAATATAATTAGTCTTTAACCATTTATAAGTTGAATAAATCTACTTTCAAGTACAATTTTCAAAGACCAAGGTAAATTATTAAGAAGTTAATTAAGTTCATAAAATTGAACTAATTAAACAAACTAGATAAGAAATAACAAGTTCTTGCGGCGATAATTTTCCATTCCTATCTACTTTATGATAAAACTTTGCGGTAACAAACAAGCCAGCCTCCAGGAACTTGTTTTGAATTATTTCCTGAAAGCTTTTGTCTTATAACAATAGAATATTCAACAGTTTTAAAGGGTTTTTGGGTAGAAGTCTTAAAGAATCTCAAGAGTATCGACTATTAAAAAGGCCTCGGGGAAAATCGTAAAAAAGACGAAATAAAAGAAACTTTTTAACAATGTCTATAAAGTTGAGTTTACTTTTAAAAGCGCCCGTCTCTATAAAATCTTTTTAATTAAAAAGAAAAGTATAAAAAGGGAGTTGCAAATCCGCTTCGGCTTACAACAGAGAATATTGCAGATTGAAAGTTTTCCCTTTATAAGGCCGCTGTTCATGTTTCGTGTTTGCATCTTAAGTTCCGGTCAGGTCCCAATGTGTGAAATTGAAGAAGGTAGTTGACACATATGTGTAGTGGCAACAATTAAGAAATTGACTATTTTTTATATGCACGTTCCTTCTAAATGTATACAGCGATTCAAAACAAAGATCTCTATATTTATAAATTCACGGGGTATATAGCAAAACAAATACAAAATTCATAGCTTGTCCCGGTTTACAGAAGGTAACAAGCAAAACAAAATACTCGCAAGAGGAATGGTTTACAAAAGAATCTGCACAAGAACTCCACTATATTCCTCGTTGCGCTAACTTTCTTAAAAACGTATAAAATTTACGTTCGCCCCGCGTGCTTCTATTTATGTTTGTAATATTAAAACAAAAGTTTGTCTAGACTCAAGGAAGGCGCAACATTCTTTAGTCTCGGGCTCTAATAAAAGAGTTAACGGGTACTGTTTAGCGAAGCTCTATTGTTTCTGCCGAGACGCCCTGCTATTGTTGGCGAGGTGATATTTTACAAGTGGTGCCCCGACGAGCGCTAAGTCTCGGAATTTATGCATGATAGCGTGATAGTGTTTAAACATGACTTGGTGATTCATGACAAAATTAATCGTATGCAAAACTGAATTTGCATGCTTTATTTACATGTATTAAAGATGAACCTGATACAGATGTAGGTAACCTATCACGGAGAATGTTCAAAGTAAAGTGAAATTGTAAATAAAATAAGAGCATCGGTGGCTCAGCGGTTTAAGCATTTAACTTGTAATCTACAGGTCTTGGTTCGAATCCCACCGCCATGTATCAAAGTGATTTTTCGATTTTTCGAATTTTCATATGTACATAATTTACCCGACGTTCTTACGGTGAAGGAAAACATCGTGATGCAACCTGCACATATGGGCGAAGAAATTCAAAAGATATGTGTGAAGTCAACCAACCCGCACTTGACCAGCGTGGTTGACTATGGCCTAGTCACCCTAACTTTAGGGTAGGCTCTGAGCCCCTCTGTGGGGACGTATAGTGAAGCTGGTGATGATGAAATTAAATTCCAATGTACTAACAAATACTATTTTTGGTAGTTATATTTGGTAGTACCTATTTCAACTTTTGATTTTATATGTTACATTGAATAAATGATATTATACTTTTTCATATTTCTTATAAAATTTTCAAGTTTTTAGGCAAACATTAAAGCTGTCCCATTTCTACTGTGATCAGGGCTGCGACTCTCATTTTAATTGTTTGTGCGCAACGAAGCAAACGAGGTGAACTTGTACTTAGCAGAGCGTGAGGCACAACTGACATCCTTAATTTGGTACTTTTTAGACAGATTTTTCTTTAAAGAAATGAAATACCGTGCAGTTTTAATCAAATATATTTACTGATACAATATAGAACATTTATTTTGAAAGAAGCGCCAGTGGTGAAGAAATTGAGAAGCAAAAGGTTAGCATGGTATGGACATGTTATGCGACGAGACGATGAGGACATAAACCAGAAAGTGTTAAGAATGAATGTGTATGGCTACAAAGGAAGAGGAAGACCGAAGAAAGTATGGATGGATTGTGTGAAAGAGGATATGCTTAAGAAGGGAGTGGATTCAGATATGACGGCTGATAGAAATGTATGGAAGAGTAGCACATACTGTGCCGACCCTCCGTAAGGGATAAGGGCAAGTTGATGATTTTTCCTACATCTGTAAACTATTTGTGAACTGAAATATAAATGTATGAAAATTTCTAAGAAAGCGGAATTTAACCAACGAAGTTAAAGGAACACAAATAAATCATTTCCAAGCTATTATTCAATAAGGTTGCGATAGTAAATTTTAAACTGTATCATTTAACTGGCGCGGTAAAAATCTTACTTCATTTCCTGTACAGACGAAGTGTAAAAAGTTTTCCCCCACTGAAAACTCGAAGCCAAGTACGCGAAGAAAATTAAAATAAAGCTTAAAACTTGGCGTACAAGTTTTACTATGTCTATGTCACAAGCAAATTGTGGACGTTGATTGTTTGTAATTTGCCTCTGAAATCGTTGACTGGACAAACGGCATGTAAGTAGTATAGCACATCTTTGTTTTGAACGGCATGTGTTCTGTGATTTTATTAGCTGCAATGTAAATTTCAGCCATAAAATGCCACTTTTACATATTGTCAAAACGTAATCTAATTAAAACATGTCAATTTATGAATGTACTAGCTTTCGCCCGCGACTCCGTCCGCGTGGAATTAAAAGACAAAATGAGTAGCCCATGTGTTCTTCCAGACTATCCTCTACATCTATACCAAATTTCATAGAAATCCGTTCAACCGTAAATTCTACAAACTCTAACAAACATCCCTCCATTCATCCATCCATCTAAACTTTCTCATTCATAATATTAGTATGAAGTATGATTTATTTTACATTCATTTTACCTAACATTTACGATTCAGGCTAGTCAAATTACAAATTGTAATTACACAATTTGCCGGTAACATCTACAAGAACAGAGTCTAACAAAAACTTCTAGAATTCCGTATCTCCAGACGGCTTATTCTAATGAAATTCAAATAGACGAGAGCAAAGTGGGAAACTTGTATGTCACTGAGTTACCTTATATAGTTAACATAAAAAACCTTTGTACTCTCTCACAAGTTTTTACCTATACTTGTCGATAACTGGTCTATATTAAAAGTAACTAGAAATGTACAAGCGATTTTATATTTAAACGAGGCCTAATCAACTATCGCATATAATACTACTGTTGTGCGATAGTCGATTGTTTCGCAACCTATTCAATTGTTTAGTTGCACAACTAAAAATCGAGTAATGTGTTCATCTTCATATAAGCTCATAGGAATCAAAGTGAGACTAAACAGTTGTGCGATAGTTTAGTCAAAGGTGTGCGTTCTCTAAGTTTTTTAATGAAGATAGAAATGGTTATGGAATTACAAACTGGCTTCTACTCGCTTAACAATAGTTTTTTCCAGTTATTTCATCCAAATATGGTTTCTATTGTAAGTCGATTCATTATGTACAAGAAATAAGGGTTTATATTTAAAATTAAATAGACTTAAATTGCATAACAGAATATACACAAAGAATTAAAACGGTAAAGAATGCCTGTAAGATATTGCTCATAGCAATAAGGCCGCCCTTGCACGTATTTTGTAGTAGTATAGTTTAAATATTTGTATTTTAATGTTTGTGCATAAAGTTTTAAATAAATAAAATAAAAAAAAGAAGTTAAAGAACATATTATGCAACTCTATTATTAACATAGAATGTATGTGAATAGTCCAGTAATTCAAAGTTTATTTAACATTGTTAGATACTCGTTAAAAGTTGACAACAGCATATTGCATACATAAACTAGATCTAATATCTAGAAGAAACTTTTACGAGTAAACGGGAAATAGCGTACATTGTGAATGTTTAGATCGATGTAGATCTAAGTAGACTTAAGCGTAACTAAGAGGAGTTTTATATTATTTTATAGAGTATTTAATAGTTACATTTAAATTAAATGTGTTGCTATGTTATTAATAAACTGTCATATAATTACTGTACACGATGAACAAGGAAGTATTTGAAGGAATTATGTTTTAACGATAGGAAGGTATCAAACGGCCCACGCGGCTTCTATGATACAATGTACGAACGACAACGCGCGCGGGAAATTTGGTTAAATTAATGCATCATCTACGCATAGTGAAAGGAAATGGACTAAGATCAAACAGTGGGACCGCGCCATCAGTCCAGTAATATTATCATTGCCTGCCAATATTGTTAAGTCCTTCGCTTCTTAAGGGATTTGAAAATATTATTTTTATGTCAACAATTTTTCATTGCCTCATCGGGACGTCAGACTGATGTTACTAGGATTAATGCTAGAAGAAATTAAATAGCCCCATCCTAGTAAGAAGCCGTAGGATTTAAAGTCTAGACGTCTAGCATTAACTCGTACAGTATTATAGGCTAGGATAATCACGGGATAAGTCATCGAAGTAATTTTGTGATTAACAGTAACGACGTTTAGCTTTCGAAATTAAAGTGAAAGCTGCATTATCTTGTATTGCTTCAAAATTTATTTTAAAAGTAAAATTTAATGTAATTCTGTCACTGCAGGAAGTTGAACTTTTTAATTTTTTGAGATAACTTGCACAGAAAATTAGGATTATCGCGCCAATATTTTTTACCATACACGCATTTAATTTCAACAATTTAATGAAAGCAATCGTAAAAGAAACGCGATGGGAATTCACTTAAATTTCGTTAATATAAACTTTATTGAAGAACTAATTTTGATAATTCTAGTTACAATTTAAATTTGCAATGAGAATATGCTAAAATTATTTTTACGTGTCCAATATGAACTTATCGAAGCACAAACAAATATCAATTGGCTTTAAAATACTGAAGTAACAGTGCATTTAGTTATTTTTATCCTAAAGAAATTCGATACTTGAAGCGAAAATACACGCAATACGTTTAATTTAAGTTTCGTTTAATTAGTTTGTGGAATTAGCAATCTACTTACAATACAATTTATAATTAGTCTCGTTATAAATTATTCCAGGTATAACAGAAGTCTTAATACTCGATTTTAGCAAACATTCTATTCTTAACCGACAATTACGAAGAAAAATATAACTTTAGTGTGACAATTCTTACGCTACCTACAAACATGTCGTAAATAACTAAGGACTTATCACGAATGTTGAGAACATTTCCGTAACGTTATCGACAAAATTGGTATTAGATTTATACAACGCCTCGGGCGCTAAGTATATCGACAAATCTCATACAAATTTTGTCGAAGACGTTACGAATACCTTCTCGTATTGTCACGCAATTACTCTTGATAGACCCTCCAGAAGGATCGTGGTAAAATAAACTCCGCAATCGCTTACCTAGTTTAAGATCGTGAGCGGTTACTTATTTATTTTGGCCTGCTTAGCGGTACGTCCATATCAGTTCGGATTCAGTTCAGCGTAACGTGTTTGTATTTTTATTAAGTTGTATATATTTTCATCTTGCACCACCCACATAGCGTGCGGTTTCATAGCTATTAGCAGGTTGCAAATTATCTGAGTTTGCGGTGCGTGGGCGCAGGCGCCGGTGCCTACGCTCGGTTTCGCTCCGCCACATTTATTATAATTGGAAAGTTATTTTGAGCGTGTCCCTTATTTGGTTATTATTTTTGCAATTGTCGTTTAAATTATAACATGCTTACAGTTTTAAATACTATTTATAAATTGCAACAGGAAATTAAGAACACTTTCTTAAGTATTTCTAGATATTTATATCCAATAATATTAACTTACACTGATGTAAATGTTGATATCTAAAATAAGAAAATTTAATTTAAAAGAAACATCATTTCGTAATAATGAAATGAAATTAGTTTTGACGAAAATGCATGTCGTAATACAATAAAACTTTCCTAGATAAACTTTTCTCATCTAAAGGCTTAAGCTATCTTTTAAGATGAAAACAGTCACAATATAGAACTTTTCCTATTTGCAACTTACCTTTCCAATTATGATTATCAGAAATCTCTCCAATGTCGGTTGTCTGAATGTTCCCATAAAAGTCAAGTTAATTCGTCTATTTAAATTCAATTCGATAGACTGCAACGTACAACACAAAGAGAGAGATCTAAACAATATGTCATTAATAATACTTTTTGTAAAAAAACACAAGCGTGCAGTGCGTTTCCTTCCTTTGGCCCGATGAGATCCGACTTAAGCACCGTTTCCTCAGCGATGCGTACATCCACTCTGGTAATAGGTGGCGCTAGGTACCATTAATCAAGCGAGGCGGACGGGTTAAGCGGAGGAAATGCCCGTAAATAGCTGAATGCAAAACACGCCGGTTGTTCGCCCATCAATCAATAAGTGTTCCCAGTTTGCTTAGATACTAGCGTGCAAACTTATCGTAATGACAATTTAATTTTATTACTTTTATATTTCTATTGTTATAATTCAAATTATTCTTTAATAACGGGTCATTTGAAATTGTAATAAATATCAAATTACATTAGTAGTCCTGATGGTCTGCAATTGATTTTTCTAAAAAGCTTGTAAATTGAATAAACTATAAATAATTGTGAGAACTACAAGTCCCATTATAGACTGGTACTGTAGTTAATTAATTTCGTATGATTTCATAACATTTTAAGCTTTAAGCTATAAAAACAAAAGCATCCTTTAATATAAGTTGTAGCGATAATAATTTACGACTTTGACAGACGCAAAAAGTTTACGAGTGTTGGCATAAAATAAAAAATAAAACAAAGGAATGGAGCAAAAATAACAGGATAATGTGTTGACCACTTTAATTGGGCATGTAAATTATTGCGGATTCCATTTCAAATATATGACTAAGGCTTATTTTAGAATAACATGGATTTAGTCCGGCTCCCGAATGACGGGCGCCAACGAATTCGATGAGTTGTTTATTGTTAGGAATGTGTTTGCAGTTATTGGTGTTGACGGCGATTTACCATGCGTTCGTTTAAATACGACCTTACTATAACTGTCGTATTTAGTTTGGTGCTTTTTATATCTCAGTGACAATTTTGTCGTAACTTTTGTGATTATCTAGGATTGAGAAAAGCTCACGGCTATATAATTTTTACCGTTAAAACATTCTATAATATGTTTTTAAACATTATTTGTTACCTTTGGTATATGGGGCTTTGATTTCACTAGTCAGTAGCCCAAATATATATTCTTCAGTACTGATTCATTGAATTGATAAAGTAATGTTATGTAGTTGGGATAATGTTCCTAGAGAATGTAGGAAAGAATTTAGTTACATTGAATTACAATGTAACTATTTTCTTTTTCATTATAGTGTCTAGTGTGTAAAACCAACTGATACTCAATATCTTTAGCATGTGTGTTTTAACGACATTCGGAAGTTGTCTAATACGAACAGGGCAATGACCTTATCCAGTAAACTATAGCAATGTATTTGGGGCAAGTCTAACGTTTCGTTATTCAACCGACAGATGGCCATATCTTCCACATTCAGTTTTATTTGTTTAATTAATTTTAGATTCAATTGTTCATAAATTATGAATAATTCAATAATAAATAATTTCTCATTGACGTTTTACAATTTATGGATATTTTATGTAATGACAAATAGTCCATAGCGAAGATAATTGAATAATTTATATCGTCCGTATAAATCTGACGGCTATTTCCGACCACCGAGGCATTCTAGTTGTTTCTTGAATTGAGAAGTAAGAAAATAGTCTTTTACGGCATCTTGCTCGTGTCATCAGAAAGATAAATGTGAAGAAATAAAAAGAAGTTTGCAAGATTTATTACAATTCATTCGTCAATTTGCTTCGAAAAAGTTGTTGTTTCTCACGACTCTTTAATCATCGTTATTTTAATTTTGTAGCAAAAAACTTTTATATTTAACTCGTGTATGGAAAATATTAATATTAAAGTATCCTATTTTATAGATTGCTTCTAACTTAGGATGATAAATTAGTTTGAAAGTTGTGTTTTACATAAAGGTCCTTTTTAACTACTATCCTTTAGTAATCTTTGCCCCGCAAAAATTTATAACAGCTAAAGTTTTTGACAAACACAAAAACATTTATTTTTTCATGAATAAGCGTTCCCTTAATTTGACAATATCCAATGTGACGAATAACTAATGTGCTTACTTCAGATTCAAAAATATAACTTTACTGTTTGTTTTTTTTTACAACAAAATGCTCCGTCGAATTAAGGTATAAACAACAATAATTGTCAAAAGTCTCTTAGATTGACATAATAAAATCAAAACCAACATTTGTCCTGTCCCACCAAATTGTAAATTGTCTGATAACAATCCAACATGTAAAATATGTGATGGAAGTATCGGATTTTGTTACCTTATCTGATGACGTCATTTTTAAGCTATCTGACCCTCTATCAGCCAGCGGTGGGACAGGCCCTAGAATATCTAAAGTTCCTCCTTACTAAGCGAACAAAAAATAAACATTCCGCGAAGGAGCGCATTTATTTCAGTATCATAGTGAAGATATGTGTCGCTGATGAGTACGACTTGGAAACAGTAAAACGACAGTCCATCGCGCTACATTAACGACTGACGGCCACCTCAGGACTTTCCTTGAATCACTTTACTAAGAAATTGTACGACAAAGTAGAAAAATCTAGAAATAAACATTCTTAAAAATGTCGATCAACTTTGAACAGCCAATTTTAAGCGTGACCAATCTATGATAATTAATTATTACAAGAACACATATTTTTTTAACATTTAAAATTCTAACAAAGTTCATGGAACTTTGACTTCTAAACTAGGTAAAAACAGACTCTACCTCTAGTTATAACTAGACACTTAAAAGCTAAAAATTATTGTTTAACTCATGGATTCCTAAACGTTTTTCTCAGACTATAAATTTAATGGGGTTATATGAATGTGTAAACCAAAGTCTAGAAGATTAAGCGCTTCTTTTTAACTTGACGATTATGAGTTTATTTGCGCATACTACTCGATTTTTAGTTGTGCAACTAAACAGTGGGATTTGCTGCGAAACAATCGACAATACCACAACTGTTATGCGATAGTTGAGTCCAACATGTGTCACCTTAACACATCGTTTTAAGTTTTTGTATTCATTTTGCTTTTTACAAAAGCTACGAATAAACCTGTTGTATCGCTTCATTTGATCTCGATTGGATGTGTTGGTCACTTAATACCGAAGCGAGTCCTGCTCCAATTCAATGGAATGAATTCAAACGATTTCATATCGCAACTACGATCTTGTCAAATTCATTGTTCACATTGTGCCGCGTTATCGGACACGATTGTAACCGGTTACATTTGTTACTATAGAATTCCACTGCTGTTAATCTCGTCTATATAGACATCCTTTTTCATTATTATTGACAAAATAGAGACGATAATATAATACAAGTGTTAAAACAGTAGAGTTCTGCGGTTAAAAGACAAAGATTTACATATTAAAATGTTGATATATTTTATAGTTTTAGTAGAATACAATAAAATATTATTCGACCAATCTAAATAGAACTATAAACTATATCTGACGTCTTAGTTTTGTCAACGGTTTGATAAGGTCGTAGATGAATGGTTGTGGTTATTGTGAGTGTAGGCACGTAGCGAGTAAGACATCCGAGAGACTACTGCGGTTCCAAACTGATTACAAATGTTCCAAATTTATTTTCATGTTGAGATGTGTTGGAAAGCAAGTTAAGATTTCATCGACATACCTTATTTATGTACTACCGGTCTTTTTTACTATCGTAATATATAAAAAAATCTTTATTTAACTATAGGTTACACTATAAGGAAAACTAGACTAAATTTTATTTTAATTGTAACATTGTTTTTTATTTGTTGGCTTAATAACAGACCTATATACTTGTTTTAGCTTTATTCTGCGTTCAATTTCTAGTTTTATTTCTTTCGTATTTATTAGCAGTGATGTTAAAATGAAACCAGTGTACTTTATCTATATAAGATAGTCGTTGCTGCTTAATTTATGAGTTCGTATACTTAGTTGCAATAATAAAATTATCTATTTATTGGAATGTTTTGTTAATTTCCATACCGACATAAAAGGTTCCTCGTCTCCGTGCTTGCGGTTCGGACTTGTTCACTTAACTGATATTTTTAATTAAAAGTAAAACTGCAAACGGTTTCATTAGCCGTGTTAATGCCTATGTTTCCACTTTTTATATTGCCCTAGTTATAATTATAAACTAATGTAGCTTTGGTATTATTTGAAATTAACATAATAAAATGAATCTTACATTCTTATTACATTGATACTGATTTTTAATCTGTTGTAATTTGTTTTTAATTTAATTTAAGATATTGTGCAATCAACGTTTTCAATGAATACTAAGAATGGACGCACACCTTTGACTAAATTATCGCACAACTGTTTAGTCTCTGATTCCTATGAGCTTATATGGCGGTGCGCACACTACTTGATTTTTAGTTGTGCAATAAACAGTTGAATGGGCTGCGAAACAATCTACAATCGCACCACAGTTGTGCGATCGTTTAGTCAAAGATGAGCGCGCACTCTAAAAGTATACGACTTTGAGTTTAGAATGCTGATAGTAGTGTTTTTATTTAGAAAATCTGTAATAATTTACATAATTTTTTGTGTGGAGTATTGAACTATCAAGATGCGTAATTGTTAGCTACATAAACATTCACACATGTATGAAGTTGTGTTCTCGGTTCAAGTTTATCTGTGTTATGTTAACGGCCGGCCTCAGTTCAAAGCGAGTTGATTAGTAACGTATGCACCAGACGGATGGGAACATCTCGTACCTCCTGCAAGCCCCGTCCTTAACACAACGAATATTAGTTTTTTATACTTATCCGAAGCGTTTTTACAGAGATGTTAATGCGTTCTTCACGTTTCTACCCGAGAGGGGAGTCGTTAGCTGTGTTTTATTGTGGCTCTAGAAGGAAATTTATGATTAAAAGGGTTTACAAGCGACCGGCCTCGCCTATTAGCAATGGCCGATGTATGGGTGCTATTGTGCGAACTGTGAATGACCTCTTCACCATAATAATGGGCGAGGGATGCGCAGGAGCGCGTGCGGGAGGGGCGACCGGTTTGAAATTAGAACGTTTTTTTATTTGAAAGCTGAGCTTTGTCGGCGCCGCCCTGCGCGCATGCGCTAACTCGACAAATGCGTCAAATGAAATAAGCCGTATTTTATTTCCTTTTCTCTTTTTTGCCTCTCTGAATGCCCTTTTGAGATTTTAAACTTATAAGATTTTTCTTTCATATTCCCTTTCGGGATTCGAAAGGGGCTAGTATATTTTGGGGTGTAAACTGGGTTAGGTACGGCACTTCATAAATGTTCCCTTTGAACAAAAAACTATTGAAAGTTATAAAAGAATGTTACGCCGTTCCGTTTTTAAGTTTTGTGATTGAAGTTCAAAGAAAGCTATGTGCACGTATTCATAGGTGTTCTCTATACAATTTCTGTTTCTTAACTTAGCTTAACATAGTATAGAAAAGTTCATTAAGATAAATTGATTGAAAATTGATCCTCAACCAAATCAGACGCAAGGCGATGGAGGTGGATACTCTCTTATCCACGGAACAATCGCGACATAATAATCGATTTAAAATACTATAATAAACTCCAGCCAGTAACGGATTAAAACTTTCGAAGTGATTTTCATTTAAATATGTTACGTAAACTGACTTGATCAAGTAGATATGAAATTTAAATACTACCACATAATATGCATATAATATGTAAGATATGGTCCCTTAGTAGGCGGTTAATGCTTCCAAGCGCTGCTAAGTTAGTAAAAAAAACTTTTTATCTTACTTGGACTGCGTTTCAATTTTTTTACATTATTAAATATTATACAATAAACAAAATACTCAACAATCCCGATAAGCCAAGCTTGTATAAACCATTTTAAGCAGTTTTTTACAATCGTTTAATTATCTTGATAATAACGTATCTAAGTATAGTATTATTTTGTCAAAAGATCGACCTCAAAGCTCACGTATAATTAAAGGAACGTTACACAAAGGTCACATAGATCACTGACAATAGGTCAAGCAGTCTATTATACCCGAGAAGATCAGACGCAACACGCTTTCGTATCCCCCCATTTACAGAGTAAACATCTAGATTGAGGGAGAATGGAGAACCGATAGTTCGAGTAAAGACACCGCGCCGTACGGACGTATTCGAAACATGCCGCGCACGCTCAAACTTCCGAACACGAAAACTTGAATAACGAAATAAAAATGACTGTATAATTATTTGCCCAATTAAATTCGATGGAATGCGAATGGAAAACTCCATTCACCGTTACGTCGTGAATTCGTTACCATGTAAAATATATCGAATGTGATTGATAAAAGTTGGTGTAATCCAGTGGCAGTATGGTGTATGTTGGTGTAACTGAGTGTGAAACCATCAATGGGAAGAACCAATTTGTTTATTTTATATTTGTGCATTTACTTTTAATTGGACTGAACGGAACTAATGGTAAATATTATTTTTAAATATTCTATACTTATTTTATAACCTGTTATTTTTTTTTTGTTGTTTTAATTTTTAGAATTTAAAGATTTATTAGCTACAAATAACGATTAAGAGTAGTTAAGTTAAATTGTAAAATTACATACAATTATTTTAAAACTATGTATTTTAATGTTCTTGTAAA
>LD688974.1:4747264-4769864 GCA_003118335.3 Papilio memnon | reverse complement strand
CATTTCGGCGGTTTTAGGTGGCCGCTTACTCGTTTGCCACCTTATTGTATAAAAAAAAGTTATTTATTAAAATTGTGATCAGTATTGTACAATATAGTTTTTTTTTCTTTTGGATCTAGATTAAATGTCTATATTTTTAAAAACAATTTATATAATTGTAACTAGCGATATCAATTTAAGCACACCACTAGAGATCTCGCCAGGAATGCGCGCGAATATCCCATCCTTCTAATGACATTGACAGCTGTCAGTTAGGGACCTGACGTTTATGTAGATTATCTAGTGTTGCGCCAATTCTACAGCAGGGTACTAATTTTCTTCTTAACAATACAGAGATCACTAAAAAAATGATGTTTTTGTTAAATTGATTTCTTGTTACATTTTCATCTAATTTTAAGCAGTTAGAGTAATAAATCCAACTGTTATATGATATTTTTATCTATAAGAGATATCAGAACCCAGTTCCCATTTAGGAAGATACTTCCGAACCACGTCTGCTTCTGTGTTATACAGGATGTTTACTTTCCCTGGCGATCACGTAACCCATTAAGGGTTCTAGTTCAATTTGATACAAATTACTGGTATATGATCTCAAAGACTGATTCGACTCAAAAACTTGGAGTCTTTCGAACTTTTCAATCCGATAATTTCCACTTTAGGTTGCTGTTCTTTGTCTGTACAACGCTTGTTAGTTTCCATTGGTTTACCTGTATTCAGTTGTTTCGAAAATACCGACAAATGGCATTGATGATATCTCAGTCAAAAATAGTCCCTTTGTATTGAATTTTCTCCTTCAATCTGTAGCCAGCAAAGCCTATGGTAGCAATAGACGTATTGTAGCTTTTATATTGTACCCTTCCGCTGTTGTAATTCGAGTTAATTAGCTTTACTTCAAAATGAATTTGAACACAAACTTCTCGATGCAATACTGACAACTCTAGTCTGCGGTTATGTTTACGAAGCAGGATTTAGTTCAAATGATACTTGTCATTTGTAGCGCAAAACCGAGCACCGCGTATCAAGGAGCATCCGTCGAACACAGTGTCGGGCCGAAGCGAGCCGGCGACACTGCGGTGCGTGGTGGAGGGCAGGCCCAAGCCCGCCGTGCAGTGGTACAAGGATGGCTCACCTGTGCCCCCAGCCGATGACGGTCACAGGGTACTTTTGGAAGACGGATTGCTGTTTTTAAAGTAAGTCGTAACGCAGAATCATGTCAAAATGCCATAACTAGATTAATTATTGTTAAAATTTATAAATATTTTAGGGTAAACCGAGCTAAAAAAGATAGTGATGAAGGATTGTATTGGTGCGTAGCGAGAAATATTGCTGGAGAGGCTGTAAGTCATAATGCAACTTTAAATGTGGCTGGTAAGTTATTCAATAATTATAACATAATAACTTAAAATCCTATTTTCATAGCCAGGTATCCAAAAACACTCATCTTTATTATTTTAGTGCTTCGAGATGAATTCAAAGCAGAACCAAGAGACGTACACGTGGCGGCGGGGGAGCCCGCGGTGTTAGAGTGCGCTGCACCGAGAGGTATACCGGAACCTTCGGTGCATTGGCTCAAGGATGGACAAACGTATGATGTAGAAATGAACGGAAGGTACGAGGTCCAAGAAACCGTGTATAGTATTGAAATCACAAAGCCTTACATTTTACGAAAACCTTGAAAATAAAAGTAACAAAATTACACACAAAATTTTATATATCTCATAAAAATAAACTTATAAGTCATATTATTGTGTATTTGTTTTGTGTTAAAATTGTTACAATTTTAGGGTAACAGTCACAGAAACTGGAAGTTTAAAAATATTAGAAACGCTGCCGACCGATAGTGGATTATTCAGATGCGTGGCTTCGAATGTCGCCGGAGAACGACAGTCTAGAGCCGCAGCTTTGATTGTGTTGAGAAGACCACATTTTGTTGTAAAACCTAACAATGTTACTGCTTTAGTAGGTCAAGATGTTGAGTTTAACTGTCAGGTACATATTAATAACTTACTACTGAGTGCATAGATTCATGCTACTTTATTATCATTTATATTGATCTGCTGTTACCAAAAATCTTGCTTATTTATTTTGAGAAAGTTTTGCTTTGATTACAACTATTATAAAATAACCTAGCATTTCAAATTTTAGAGTTATGATTCTTCAGTATCGATAACATGGGTGAAGGAGGACGGAGTTCTACCAAAACACGCCTCAATACATCGCGGGCTGTTACGCTTAGAGCATGTGTCCGCAACAGATGCAGGCATGTACTCCTGCCGGGCGGACAGCGCCGCGGGCTCGAGTACAGCGAGCGCGTCTCTCACCGTGTACTGTAAGCCCGGTCATTCCATTTTAATGGCACACTTCGATATCGAGATCTATTTTAATACGGCCATCTGTTCCAGCGTTACCACACTTCACACAAATACCATCCAATCTGACCGCATGGGAGGGTGATGTGGTCTCCATACCTTGCGAGGCCAAAGGTCTTCCCACACCTACCACCTTCTGGATTCTACAAGGAATTGAAGATGTTCTTTTATTTCCTGAATGCACTAAAAGCAATTCAAGTTTATTGTATTTAGACGGTGCAAAAACGGAACACACAGGCAGAGTTATTTGCGTAGCTTTAAATGCGGCTGGAAGTGTAACGCAAGAGGCTCACTTGAATGTTTTAAAGAAAGACGTTGACGCTTTTAACCAACATGTAGAACAAGATTCCGGGGACGGGTATGAGTATGAAGCACAAATGACAGAATACGAACTAGTTCAAGCGAGAAAGTATTTAAAGCAAAATGTTCTAAAGTTGAGAAGGGTGGAAACTTTGTCTTCAACTTCCCTTAAAGTTGTTTGGGATGTAGGTATTGCTACGAAGTTTGTTTAAAGTTATACGAAATTACAAAACTTTATTTATTAATATTCATTTCAGGTACTGACTGATTACAACGAATATTTAGAAGGTGTAAAAATATGGTACAATGGAACATCCCTAAACTGGCGTAATTCTAGTTCAGAAGATGTGACAATGAATTCCTCACAAACGGACACGTCCTGTTCCAACGGTTCCCTGACAAATGTGGATAATAGCGGTTCATCTAGTTACGTGCTATCTGGGCTGGCGTCCTACACTCAGTACGATGTTTTCGTTATGCCATTTTATAAAACGCTGTTGGGAAAACCGTCGAATTCGATGACGGGATATACAGATGAAGATGGTAAGTAGTCAATTACGTGACTTTTATTGCTATTGTAAGTATGTGTTTGTCAATAAATTGTGTTTTAGTGCCATCACTGCCGCCGCAGAGTGTGACTGCGACTGTAATTAACGCTACCTCGGCGAGGATACGCTGGGAACCGCCACCTGCTAACACTTGGAACGGAGAACTCACTGGTTATTTGGTGAGTTTTCGTTTAGCGCCCACAAAAACATTAAAGACAGCTGTTCGTGAAAAATTATAATACAAAACGTTTTTGTGGTTCCATAAAAGCTTTTGTTATTTACTTTAGTTTTTAGGTACAATTGATTGTTTTTATTTTCACTAAATTACATCGTAATTATGGTTTTTAGGGCGTTTCATAAAAAGTTCTATAATTTCTATCGTTTTTTCTTTCTTTATTAAATAACTATTTTTCGTCTGCGACCCTGTCCCCGTGGAATTAAAAAATGTTAGTAAGTAATGTGTTCTTTCAGACTATCCTCTACATATATTCCAAATTTCATCGAGATTCGTTCAGCAGTTTTTCGTTCAGGTAGTCAACAAACTCAAACAAACATATATCCATCCATCTAAATTTTCGCATTTATAATATTAGTAAGTAGTAACACGCTAACCAAAGATGTTAAACTTCAATAACAGATCGAAATACGCGTTGGAGGTAACTCAGGTGGTAGAGTTGTTGGTCAGATGTCACTGGGCGCACGCACCCGCGCTGCGACCGCTAGTTCACTCCGCGCGGGCGGCCGCTACAGTGCCCGCGCGGCGGCAGTCACGCGCAAGGGACATGGGCCCTTCAGTGCACCCGCTCTCATTCATATGGTGCCTACACAGTCGCAGAGGCATTATGTACAGTAAGTAAGGTTCAATTTCCTGTGGTCTTTATCATCAGCAATTCGACCTTCAAATTATACTACTTTAATGTACTAATAAGTACTCTATAATATAAGAACAAATGAAACATTGTTTTACATTTTTCTCATTATTCTTACATCACTGTTTTCTTACAGAACAGAACCACCGAAAGATACAAAAATACCCCACATTCTTCAAGAAACGTGGCTATTAGCGCTGTGTTTGACTTTATTCACGATCATTATTATTGGACTGTTCAGTATTTATTATATTAAACGGCGGAACACCGTCCAAAGGAAGAAGTCTACCGGTAAGACAAATGCGTCGTAAACACGCTAATACTTAGACCCCTTTCACAATGATACCAAACAAATAATCAGCGTACAATTACGTCACGAATAGCAATCAGTATTTTTATTCTTGGTTATTTTGACCTTCATCATCACCAGGTTTCTATACGTCCCCACCGAGGGGCTCGGAGCCTACCCTAGGTCTAGGACTAGGTCATAGTCAACAACAATTTTTACCTTAACAAGACCTTATTTGACATTATTTTGTTAGAATCACAATGTAAAGCAAACATAAAACCTTTAGTTTTAATAATTTTGTACTACGTACTTATTTTAGATGTAGATTCTGGATATTGACATTGGTTTGTTTTCAGTAGAACATTCTTTAATAAAGACGTTAGCTTAGTTATGTGTCCATAGTGCAACCGTTTTCATTGTGAACGGGCCCTTATCAGATGAAATTGACTGGGTAAGTAATTGAGACATTGAACCCAATTGTAGGTCAGTCGATTGTTACGGCGCAGCAGTGTCTATTGAATAAAGACACTATCTGGCTCCGCGAACGGCCCGTGTTCTCGCCGCCCAATGATGCTCCGCTGGATGTAGGCAACTGTCATCAGACTTTAATACAAGGTATATAGTTTATTTTGAGTTATTACAGATTTCTAATCCTGCGACGGAAAGAGTTATATCTGAACAAGTGCACGTTTATTGTACAGCCTCTTAATGGTCACATTCCACTAGACATTGTTATTTGTATAACTTTTTGAATTAGTGTTAATGTTTACACTTTTCTTTAAACCCGGTAGATTTCCAAATGTGTAGAGTTTATTAATGTTCTCCATAACCGCAATATAAACGCGTTAATGTGCAAAGTTAATAGTTAGATGTAATTGCTCTATAAATCATATTTAAAATACTCCGTAAAGAATAAAACTTGGTCTTAAATGCCTGCCTCGTTTTTCCATTACTGAAATGATCTTTGTTGCATGTGTAATAATAGTTGTTTCGCGTAAGTGATAGAACTGTGCGGTGTCTGAATTACTAATTGTTATCACAGGAGGTCAACCTACGAACATTCTAAATGTGGAACCGGAGTACTGCCTGCCTCAGAACTCTATCCAGGGCTTGGACGCGTCCAGCGTAGACAGGATGAAGCGAGGCCCGCCGGAGCCGTATGCGTCGAGCGCTATTTACACAGAACTAAACTTCAAGGTACCACGCGATAAGCTATGAGAATCACATTGTTGACATTCGATAAGATTACAAACGCCCGGCCCGTTTTGCGCAACTTCACATACAAGTCTGTGCGACTGTCACTGTTAATATTTGCTTGTTCAGGGAATTCTTATACCTTTATGCCTTAGAGGAGTCGTACTTAGTAAATATTAAGAAATATTGATCCTAAAGTTTAGAATCACTAACACTTATATAATATCCTCTTTCTTTCTTTATAACGTGTACTTGATTCAATGGAATGTTTTGTGTTCATTTTTAATTATCGAGAAACAAACCTGTTTAAACTATAAAAAGGTGATATGATTCATGAACAATGCACAATTTTCTACACAGGACAATAACGAAATCGGAGACCTGAGAAATTGTCCGGAAAGGCGATCCCACAACAATAGCATTGTTAGATCTTGCAATGGGAGCATTCAGTACTCTAATGGGGAATGTTCGACTTGTTGTCACAGCACGTCCAGTCGGTCTACTAAAGACTACAGAGAGCTGCGACACGAGAACGTACACAACGAAATCAATGTTATTGAAGACGATTGCGCCTCCTGCCATACCAACAGATCAGGATCTCGAAGTAGACAGGACAAAAGTAAAGTGTGTCCAGCCAATGATTTAGAATACGATTATCCCCAATGGCATTGGCTCGGTAGAGAGAACAGTTTCAAGATTCCCATTCAGTCGGGCAGACATTCTAACGTTGCGAGGAGCGAACAGGGCTGTCAAATAAATCTGAGTGATATACTGCCGCCTCCACCGTATGAGGTATATTTACTCTTATTGGTCACGTTGCATTCGCATTTCGTTACTTTATTTTAATCATTCTTATTTCTTACAGAGTCCTGATGGTAAGAAATGAAGAATGTAGAAGATTAGATTGATGTCTTTAGATAAATATGAGAAACTTGAAGCAATAAATCAATATCAATGTTTTACTTATAATAATGTAGAGTCTGTAATTAAAAAACAATCTTTAGGTAAATGTAAGCACGTTAATAAACTAACTTAATAGAAGAAACATTTGGGTACGAACGGTTGTATATCTTAAAAGATAAAATAGACGCTAAATTGTAGTAAAACACAACAAAATAACCTAAAATGTATGTAATTTTATTAAAAGTAACAATAAAAAACCTAAAGATTGTAAGTAAAAAGTAGTTGAATTCCTTTGTAGTGTTTTAATGTGTAATAGTAGATACTGATGTTTTGATATTTGTATAATGTAACTTAATTCTATTTCTAGTCACAGTATAGACTAGTTCCACTTTTTGAACGTTGTATAGCAGTTTCTCTTTTAAACGCATATACACCGCTGTATCGCAGATTGTTCGGAAGTATTCGTCAATCATCGCCCTTTGTAACACTGCCCTTTACATTTACTCGTAGTATTAGCGTATTAGTTGTGTAATCTTTGACTGTGATATTTATATTAAATTCGTGTATTAGATGTTAATATAAAAGTAGAATAAATGATTTCCTTTTCGAAAATATTCACATTTCCAAAATTAATTGTCACAAAATAATTTCTTTTAAACGGTAAATTATTAAGTTGTTTTGTTTTTGTAATCAAATATTTTCAGATTCAGTTGTTTTTACCGAAAATAAAGGAACTTTTTGAGAATGCGTTGTTTTATTGTTTTTCCCGTATGTGTATTCGAATGATATTAAAGTCACGATGCGACGGGTGATTCAAAGCAGTAACACGTTGCTAGGAATCGAGTCATAAAAGCATCGTTTTATATTTTTGTTTCGAGTCTTTTATCGTTTTGGTTTGCATGTCGAGTGAGCTTTAGTGTATCGATGGTATAAAAGCGACGTTTGACAGTGATGTAAATAAGAAACAACTTAGTAATGAAGTGCGTCGTTATTTTGGCATTACGAGTCTTTGAAAAGAGGTTATCTCACGAAACAGAAAATTGATAAATTGTGAGGGACATTACCATACTTTATATGCCAAATACGCTAACATACGAGGATGTTCTGTTGTAACTCTTTGGTATAGTCTTTTAGCTTAGATATAATCTCAATTACTATCTTATATCATCGGTTTCTTAACATCACAGACAGTAGATGTGGGACTCGATGTTTAGAGTAACGTTCGTCACTTGGTGATTCTTATGTTTTATTTATTTAAAGATTTATTTATGAAGTCGTTACAAAAAATTGTTTTAACAAAATAGTGATCGAGCGCCTCGTTCCTACATTAGGCTTTTGGCCCGTCTTGTAGGAGCCAAGGTTCTTCCGTCTTAGTGCTAGTTATTTAGGACATACCGTAATATACATAAATCTAAGCTAGTTTACAATAAAAAGATAAGTTGTACATGAATTCAAATGTGATAGCTGTGGGTTACAAGTAGTTAAGATGTTGACAGCTATTGTGAAGAACTGGTGATGTTCCCACTTACGAGTACAATAGGTGTAGTGCATAATATACTACATAAATTTTAGTTGATTAGATCATTCCAGATCCAATTATCATTTCATCTTATCATTAATTATTATAAGTACTTAGGCAAAGAGTAATACTTTACCCAAACAATGCCAACGCCTTAAGAGCATTCGGCAATAAATCCCGATTCTCAATTTATTCCCGTCTTTGCTTACTATCAACGTTTATAGAAACCTTTTCGCTACGAGATTTCCTTTATCAGGGCGTTTTAGAAATGGAACAAAGGACCATTCCAGTGAAATTACGTCCGTACCGTTTGTGAAGCTCTCTAGAAAATATAATGCTGAGTACACTTCTAATTATTTCAACGTAGTTAAAGCATTGGATGGCGCAGTTTAGGAAACTACACGGTCGCTGAATAAGGTAGCATTTTAATTATTCAACGTAATCTGGCTTAAGTAAACGAGACTATTTGTATCTTTATTTGTTGGACTGCATTTAGGAAAGAAAAAGACTACTTTTAATAAATTTCTTTAATTACGTCAGTTCTACTTAATTAAAAAAAAACATCATACTCGGATCTGTTGAAACAGAAAGCATTAGACCACAAAGTGACATTGGTACCTATTTTTTTTTAATAAGTATAAGTTATTTTACGAAATAAAACTCAATGAGATTTATATTTAAGCTATTCTAGTATTAAGTGAATACATAATTCATGGATCTTTTTTTATTTAATTCAGCTTTTATATCAGTAGTAAAACAAAAATAAATTAGAAAAGTAATTGGATGGGCAAAACAACAGTTTAATGTCGGTGATTTCGTGAAAAAAGTAAAGCTTAATCGAGAAGTCAGATTAAGACGATAAGCCACGAGGAGCAATGAGTTCAGAAATACTATTTACTTTTTACGCGAGGATAATAGCTGTCGGTAAATTAATATTGAATACTTTCGTCCCGATACAACAAAATTAGTAAGAAAACGTTGTAAGAGTGTGGAACCACTTAAGTATGATGGTCAAGAAGATAGTAGAGGCTTATTTAAGCAAATCTAGACATAAAATGCAATCTACGAAATATTAGTGAGTCCTCATGAGAGCAACAGTCCTCAAATAAAGAATATTGATACTGTTTCTATTTACAGATTTTGAATCCAGTTCTATCATATATCACAAATATATTAGACTACTAAAGCGGTGAGAGCTTAATATTAAAATATCGAAAGTGAGATAGCATTATCAATTTTCAAACACATTTTATAAAATTGCGAAACACGATAAGCATTGTGTAGCAATACAGGGCTTACGTAGTTATTTGATATCCTATCGTAAAGCACTCGTATGGTCATCGATACAGGAGATAACGATAGAAATCTGTAACGCAGGCAATAAAGTTTTACGATCAAAACGAAACATAATTGGCAACTTTAATTTCTTAGTACTAAGTTCATATTCTAATTACAAGTATTATATTTCACATCTCACTTAAGAAATTATTATGCGAAGGAGTTTATTGCGAAGGTTTTTATTGTGGCAATAACTGCATGGATAGAAACGCCAATGGCAGATACATGATGGGCTAGGATGTGAGTTGAGAATTGAAAGTACTTGTAAGGTCGTAAAGTCGAATCTCCCGTTGGACGATAGTTATTGTTCTCTGTACAAGCATTCCTTTAATTGGAATGGTTAAAAAGAAAGTAAATTTTGTAGATTATCGTCATCAGCCTTTATCTGCCCACTGTTGGACATAGGTCTTCCCCAATACCTATCACAGAATGCGGTCCTCCATCTTCCATATCCAACGACAGCGAAATTTTTACACGATCATGTTTGATAGATTGATATTGATTTGATACATTGATAGATTGTGTTGCTGAAGTTGTAATGAAGGTATAATTCCATGGAAATGCTAAAGCGATTACTCTCAAAAAGTGGGTAAAGTCACACAAGACAGTAACATACATCCTAAAAAAAAATATTACGTTTTGACACATTCATATAAAACACGACCAACATCGTCATTCCGGGAACACATCACATTTATTTGTACTATACGTTTCGGTATGTCGTCAAACAAACATTTCAATGGCATCGAATTTGACGCCACGGCTCGAATTGCCGCCGGCGTCGGAGAGCGACATAATTCGTTTATGGTGGCTACGTGCCCTCAGACACCAGTGTTGGCGCTTAAATGTAATAACGCCTCGTTCCTATTCAATTTTATTGTTATCAAGAGCATATAAATTGCTACAGTAATATGGGAACTGGTTACTTTGTTAATTTCCTTTTTAAAGTCAAAGCTGGTTGTAAAGTAATTTAATATATTTTTTTAAAATAAGCGGGAAGTTTTAGGTTGACATATCCAAGAAGCAGATGAGACGATTGCAGATGTTTTTCAGCATTTACATTACAACTCGATGTAAAGTTGTATAATATCTACGAAGGTTTACGTTTGCTTTATTCTTTAGAAATATAGAAAATACCTTTCACCCGCGACTCCGTCTGCGTGGAATTAAAAAAAATATATTAGTAGCCTATGTGTTCTTCCAGACTCTGTACATCTATACCAAATTTCATCGAAATCCTTTCAACCGTTTAGGCTACAAACACTAACAAACATCCATTTAATTTCGTATTTACAATATTAGTATGATTACAACCAGGAGACAATAGCAAACAAGTGATACATATCAAGCACGATTCTATGCAAATATTTTAGAATGCTCGTTAAACTAACGCAAATATATGACGAAAGACACTTTCAAACGGAATTAAGTATTTCACGTTTTAATTTAATAAATATGCATGTCCATGGAAACAAACACGATTGGATTTGTTTTGAAAGTTATTCATTAAGTATTAATATATCACCGCTGCGGTAACTTGGAGTATTGAAATTAATTTGAGAGTATAATTTTATGTTAACAAATATCGGCTCCCGGCCTATTTCCATAGAGAATACATTTATCATTCGATGCTGATCGAAAATAAGCCGTGTTCGCAAATTATACGGCGGTCGGTTGCTATCTGGTTCACTCTACCCACTTACTTACATCTCATTTGAATATATTTCATAGAAATGCATTGCTTTCTGTTGAATAACTTTAGCTTAAGTCTATTGTTATTTACATAAGACTTCGTCTCATTACGACCGGCTGGAGTAGAGCAAAACAAACGACAATCGCTCTGTTCACGAATTTATCTAATGTAGATTGGAGGTTTGTATGCCATTTTAGATAAATAAAAATTACGTATAAGAAATATAGCTATTTTTAACAAGATTTCGGTAACACCGGTGCTAGATAGACGAATGAAAAATGTATGCGAATTTAAAAATAACAAAAAACACACCCTGCTACTCAATGATAACGTAGGTTTTTAATGGCGAAATTTTTGAAATCGGCCCATTAGATTTTGAGTTATTTCAATAAATAAAAAAATACAAATATTTCCTCTTTATAATATTAGTATAGATAATTTACTAGAGACTAACCAATATAGCATTTGGTACAACAACTTTGTCTTAGTAAAATTTTCAAAAATAATTGCGCAGTCAAAGTTAAATTGCAACTAACATATTTTCTCATTCACATTAGTATAAAGCAATTCATGTTGTATAGCTTTAAACTTTATAATGTTATAAACAATACGACCTCGATTTCCCCAAAGACCTGAAGTGAGCCAATCCATTAGTGTAACATGAAAAGCAAATACGTACGTGGCTATAAAAAATAGAGGCAGGCGAATTACCCCCAGGGTGCAGCATGCACTGCCTTACTAGGCTTATCGGTATCGTATTACATCCACGTGGATATCTTTATAGCTTAGATAATTAAACTTATATGATAAAAGTGCACATATTTATACCCACAACGTTTTAAAACAAATATAGCATCAGAAGGTAAGAACTAGCTTAAAAACTTTTGATTAACGGAACCGATTCGTTAAGATTTGAGGCATATCAAGACATTCTTGTACTAATTAATACAGTTGCGGAAACACGCGGTGTTCCAATTCTGGAATTGCTATGTTCATAACGAGACAAACTCCGCTTCTTCCTACAAATAACTAATTTGGTAGCAGTGAGTGGTGCAAATTAAGGGATAGATAAAAAGAAACTAGTCGTGTATCACTGATCGACTTTTTTTCGTACATACATTTATGAGTTGTGTTGATTTTTGTTCAGGGTCTCGTTTCAATATGTTCAAACGATTGTAGCTTTAAACCGTCAGTTTCCCCGATTGTACATATACAGGATAGTGCAACTGCAATATTGTAAATATTGTTACCTTGTCATATATGCAATCTGTATAACATTTTTTTATTGCTTATAATTACGTAACTGGGATATCAAATCTATTATTAATCATTGTTGATGCTACATTAATCTGAGCAGATTCCAGGAAGCTGTGTACACACGCTGTCACGGGTTTTATATCTTCCTGTCAATGATTTGTATTATGTCCGTAGTGTGTAAACATACAAGATTATGATGCAACGTTACAATCTTCCTATTTGCATATTATAATCTATTCTCTTAAAAGTTATTTATAAGATTTGTGCTGTGGCCATGTTTTGATTAAAAATCGAATACATTCCATTAAATAAATGTGATTTTCTAATTAATGTTTTCGTCAATATTTGAAGTTTCATTGTTATTATTATTAATTCAATGTTATTTCCTTGTATTTATCTACATCTTGTTCATAGACTCTCTGAATTATTGCTGTAGTGTATGAGTTGGCTATTTTTTATCTAATAAATAATCCATCATTTCATCATTCTTTGTTTTTTATATTTCCGTCATGTACACATTTCCCGTTATATCTCGCATCCTTCCTTTCGATTCGTTGTTAGAGTACGCCAAAAAGGAGGCAGGTAATAATAAAAACAAAGGGCCCTTTCACGAAAGAAATTCTCATTTTAAGCAAAGTCTTTAACAAAAGGTGTGTTTCACATCTAGAGGGAGGCCTATTACTTTTAACGGTGGCCACTATCGCCGCGTAGACATGGGGATCAAAGTGAAACGAAGTGTAATGGAAGTTTTTGTCGAAGCTCGCAATTAGACGAAGCGTTTAATTACAAAATTCACGGTACCAACGAGGCTTCACTTCCCCTTGTCTTTCATCGGATTCCACTTATACTGATAGCATAGTACAAGAGAAATAGCGATTTTTAAATTACTCGTGTCTGTATTTGTAAAGGGACATTTGAGAAATTTTAATGTGGTATAAATTTTTGGTAATCATTAAAATTCAATCATCATTTTAATTTTGTAAGGCTATTGATATGTTTAAACATTAAGCCATAAACTAATTATTTATCAAAATATACTCGTATTAAGTAATTTAACATAACTTTTATTTTATATTAATAAACAACATTTAACATAAAGACCATTTTTTGTATTCGAGATAAATAAATAAATGTTACTGCCTAACCTTGTAATAAATTAACATTAAAAACTTCGTGTAGTTGTCAGTATTTGAATATTCAAATACGCTCTCGCTTAATTTATGTCTCTATACAGAATAACCTAACTGATACTAGGGCTGCCTGCAATTCGATATTCGTAGGATCTTAAAGTCAATTGTGATGTGTCTACTTGAAGCTTAAGTGGTATCAAACAAGGGGTTTGAATACGGCATGTAATCCTATATGTCTGATGCCCTTGCTGGTGTTGATATCACAGTGTAAGGGTACGTAGACGAATGTTACATAATGCGTCTCCATAGGTTATTGTTATTATTACCTTCGTATAGACTTGTTATATACAATTTTAATAATAAGTATTTTTTTTAATTCTACCAAATGAAAGTGAACGTTTGGGATATTAAGTTTTCTTCTTCGTTAAGACGAACGTGGTCATCTTCTCAATGGATGTTTTCCGACGCAAGATTTGTAAAGTGTAATGAATTGAGATAATGTATGTATTAACTCTTTTTCTTGTGTTTTAATAAAAGGTTTTTCCACAAAGCTTCACTTCATCAGAAGCGGTCCGTGATGATTTATTAAATGGGAGCGTTCCACTGAATTACAATGTTTTATTGGCGACTTTATAGTGATAAAAGAAACGCTCGTAGCGTCGGCGCGCTATAAATCATCGGCTTTTAATTTGGTCGAAGACATAGCGGTACGTTTAACGTCTTGCTCCTTCCCCTTTTATTTCCATTCCCTTCCACTGTTGTAAAACATAGCCGTGACGCCTCTCGCATATCCAGTGCCAGTTTTCACGGATCGGATGTTATGACTTCACTGTTTTCGCTTTCATTTTCAGTTTCAATTCTCAAGTCCTCGAGTACTCTTTTTAGCGCACGGCTTAAAATGTTTTAGAGCACATCTGTTGCACATATTTAATGTTAACTTGAAATAGTCTTGCCATAAATAAATTTACAATTGAAAAGCTGAGAGCTTATTTCAACCATAGATACAAAATAATGGAGGCGACCTCATAAACAACAACCAGAGTATAGACTTGTTCATGTTAGCTGATACCAACAACATCTACATGGTACACGATAAATGTTTATCGACGAAGAAAAATTAATGAAACATTCCGATCCCCTTGAACTTATCCAACTTATCGTTTTTATACATTGTTATCAAATGTAAAAGACGTTGAAAGAAACAAATTACCTCTTTAAAAGATTTCGCCGAAGCCGACCGATGTTATATGCAACGCCCACGCACAGTTTAACGGCACTCTACTTTGGCAATAGAGAAACGGACTAGGCAAATAGTCGCCGTTGTACTAAATAAATTCTGTAGCGGGGAATAAAGTAGAGATCATACATATATCAAATTTATTTACATACTCGTATTAACATTGTAGAAAATTATACACTATATTAAACAAAACCAGAGCACAGGTAAGCAAGATTCGAGCTTATTGTTCTTTTTTGCTTGACAGTGAAAAATACGTGACCTTGGCAGATCCTGTCTCTTAAAAGTCAAAGTTGCACTATAATCTCGTCCCGCGTTCAACTGAAAATAAGTTGCTTTGACAACCCTATGCACGGCCTAGATAACGGCTAAATTTATTTACGTTGATAAATTAGTGGAAAAAGTTCTTATGTCTTTTTAATTTAATCTGGTCGAAGGGAGCCATTGCAGTACGCTTTTAACTAAAATTATAACTTAAAAGTGACAACATTATTTATGGTATCGGCAAGGAAATCTTTAAAAGATATTAGGGACATGGGTAAAGTATGCGTTAGAATGTTGCAGTATATTTGGTGGTATTCCTAAAGATTGCCAGACAGGAGTGTGAGCAAGAATCAAAGATTTCGTCGTGCATTATTAAAAACTCATACCTAGAGTTACAAACATCCGAATTGTAGCTATATTTGAACAAACATTTGATGAAACTTAAACAAGAAATAGTATCTTACTCTAATTTTTGATTTGTATTCAACCCAGTACGCGCACGACTTGGTGCATTTTATACAGAGGCTATTAAGTTTAACGCTCCAATTATATCGATGTAACATTCCCAGTTCTTGTAACAAATCGAGTAAACTTCAAACATTTTTGTTTCCATAAAATGAGACAACATCTTCGATCGCCAGTTAGGTTAGATAGTTCCCGAAAATATTTCTCCGTCCGTTCCATCGGTTAGAATCGCAAAAAGATTATTCGACATCAAAGCATTCAGTCTAAAGGAACGCGAGTCGAGTTAGAAATAGCCACAATGTACATCGAAGTGAGGACAGGACCATATTCGCCCACGGAGCTGCAGCTCGGTGTCTCGTGTCGAATCGTACTGTTGTATTCCGGCGTGTGAATAATTTGTGCAGTCGCACACCCGTTCCGTTTCGTTTCACTACTCGGTTTAAACCCCACTGCTAATAATTCACACGTCCGCGTCTTCGTGTCTGCGTGGATTCCTTCATTATTCTCGACTTGATGATGTACGGCTTTTTATTTTTCTCGTCGGCAATATGTTAATCTTGTACTTGATTTACTTCTGTGCTTAATGTTAATGCCATATTTAGATGTGTGGACGATGGTGGTGATAAATCCTCGAAACAAAACTGTTCGACAGATAATCGAATTTTAATGGTTCAGAATAATGAACAGGGGTATCACATTTAATTTTGACCATAGAAAAACGTCTAGATTATTTTAGTTTTCATGTAGGTATACAATTAGGTATTAACTATTGACCACTTAAACTATCTAACTTGGGTACATATGGTCTAAATCTTACAAAAAACAATTGAGTCATCCAAATTTGTACAATAATTTCAGTCATAACAATATACACTATAAAAATTAATACAAGTACATAGTCACTTCAATTACGTTCAAAGTTGTATAATAAAAAGTACATTAAAATATTCGAGCAGCCGTTCAAGTGTTGTGGTTATACCATTGACGCCTTTTATTAAATAATTATACGTTATGCGAGTACCGAAAATTATAGCAATCAGGCTGGGCGCGAAGGGCGAAGAGTGGCGCGGTAATGGCTCGTTAGACTTGATGAGAGCTCGGCCCGCGACGCCCGCGTCATGCCACGGCACACACATAACTTCCTACACCATAAAACAAGTTTCGCTTTTATCTTGTTCGAAATTCACCGACCAATCTACAAACTCTTCACAAATTAATGAACTAAAATGCCTGGTCAAACGTCACTGCAATTTGTTTTGGAATATTGTACTTTGAAATAGGTACTTTTTAGTGGTATAAAACTGACAAGGTATGTCAATATTACTTTAACTACAAGAATGCTGAAAAGATAGCATTTTACATTATTGAAATCTGAATCCAATTTGATTTGTAGTTCAATTCCGGGGACATCGTTGGAACTGATTGGTAAGCTATTATAATTGTTCATCTGATTACAGCATTATGATATAAACTATTCTATATCAATAGTGAAAATACCAACCGGCTCGTTACGGGCTCCAGAGCCGGTGACATAATAAATGTCAACGAGATCAAAATACTGTGGGCGAGCTGCGCGCGCGAGCAGCGCAATGCAAAGGGGCTTACCGATGCCTCTAATTATATCTAACGGTCTCTGTGCCGTTTACACTGAACACATTAAAATTAACTACCCCGCGTTTGATCTTTCCATTAGAGCATCACTATAAATATGGACGTAATAAAAAGACAACGTGCTGACTCAATCTCGCGCCTTTAAAAAGGAATTTATTTGAAACAATGTAACGCGCTTCGAAATACTCTTTGAATCCGAACGTATTAAATCAAAACTGAAGGGTGACTTTTCTTAAGACATAATTTCATTCTTTGTGACATCGGTATTTTGCGGTCGATTGAAATATTCGACCGAGCGAAATACGAGCTTTAAGAATAGTCTTAATAAATTGGAGATAGAATTGCGAGCGTCGCGAAAGCTCGAACGTCGCGAAACAAAAAGCTGACACGGGTCTTCGTTTGTTTGCTTCGAGATAAAAGTCGCGAGCGCGGCATTGTTCTGCAAATGGTGTGTAAAAACAAAAGAGGGGAGGGCGCGGTGCTCGCTCGGAGCGACTCCGGCCATAATTAATTACGGCGTTTCGCAGAAATCGGTCGACAAGCGAACACACGGGCACCGGCGAAATGCCATTTTATCACTTGCAGACGTATTCATAAATAAATTTTAATATCAATAACGCCGAGATTCGAGCGCCCGCTGACGGAAACGTCTCACTCCCGACAGCGAACACGACAGATAGCCCCAATTAAGTCTTGTACTAAAATATTTGACGTCGAAAACCTTATGGCTCTTCGGCTATAAAATCCGAAAATATTTTATTGTGCACTTTTAACAAGTGGTTTGTCCAATGTAAATTTATTACAATAACAACTTATCGAAATGACTCTGAAAATACACCGAATAATAAAAAACCGTTCTCATAAACAGTCAAAATACCTTTAGAGTTATGCTTCTAGAATAGTTCTGCATTATTTGCAAAGGCAACGAGCGTTTTAACAACTACAACTCTAACAAAGAACAAGTTCTATCAAAACAATCTACAAGAAATAACTAAACTTGCAAGACGCGCAAGCTAAGCTCAAACATTTTCTTCTAGTACCTAACTATTCAGTCTACCGCAAGCTCATAGTATCGAAGTAATTGAGTCAATAAACAGCAAGCGTACTAGCGGGCTGTATCGGAGACTCAATAGATATCCTACTCCTTAACAACGCCGTTCGGTCTATCGCTGGGAGCTTACGTTAAGCCAACGGATATAGCTAAGTTTTCCACCGTCCTGCAAGAGAATAAAATAAAATTCAACTCTTTATAGCATTAGGGGTTTCTATCTTGTATCGATATGAGCTTCGAAAACGAATTTTAAAATATTTTTAAAGTATGAATAATTTTAAAATGCATATAAGTAAGTTTACTTTAGTTTCTTTACACTCATTTTATGTTTTACGAACAAAGAATTTGTTAGAATGGAGATAAAAGGAGAAATATCATTAACTTTAAAATATTCATTGTCGTAAAAGGATAGAACAACGATTTCTATTACAATGATTAGCAAATAAAATTCGAAATAAGCATTGTTAAAGAACTAATGTAGGAGTTAATTTTTTTTCGATTCCCAAGAGAAACTCGGCCAGTCACAAACTCGTTAAGGTATAAAAACCGACCAGTTCGCGGCGGTTATAAAAGGCAAATTAAATAGCTCTAAATGACCACTAAACGATCTTAAATGCGTACTTGTTACATTCATATCCGTTTTTGGCATACGCTATTCAATACACAGGTAACACGTTCTAACCCACAATAGATATAAAAACGTGTTTAAATTTTCTAAACCAGAACGTTGTCTTGTCTGATTCAACTCTAGTTTTTATATTGATCTTATCTGAGACTGTGTTGAATAGTTTTTGCAACAGTCACGATTTAACTACTTAACGCGGTGTGCGTTGTAAAACGTATTATTCATATCGTATATAAAAGATTTTAAATTTACAATGACAGATAACTAAAATAGCTTTTAATTAGTACGATGATCGCCCGGGACTTGATTGAATTCCTTTAATTTTGTGAAATATAACAGCGCCATCTAGATAAAATTAGCGAAGAAATTCGAAGATATGTGTGAAGTCAACCAACCCGCAGTGGGCTAGCGTGGTTGACTATGGCGTAGTTATCCCTTATTAGGGTAGGCTCCAAGCCCCTCAGTGGGGACGTATAGTGAGCTGGTGATGATGATGATGACTAGATTAAAGTTATAATAAATTTCTCAACGTTGCTTAGAGGTTTTAAGTAATTAATTTTATCTGTAGGCGCTTTTCTAAAGATAAGTATCATAGATTAGCAATATAACTGTATGAAGATTCACATTAGCACAATGGGCGTTAGGATGGCGTATAGGGGATCATAAAGGCAATTTTGAGCGGTAACCACCAAAATGTTTGACATAATGCCGCTTGCACGTCGCAAATGCTTCACTACGACGGTTACAGACACGAGATAACTTTAATAGCTTCTAAACTTCCGCTTAATATTTTCTAAGAATACAATAGCTGTTGCTCAAAATGTTACCAAGTAAACTTATCTTTGGGATGTATTGTTGTGCTGGTTATTTGTTGCAAAGAGACCTTGTTTATTTTTGCTGTTGTATTTAAGTGTTTGTTTTGAAATACAATAATACTGCATAGAAGTTCCAAATTTCTTTGATTCTATGTTGTTTTAAAAACAGTGATAGTTACCATATATACATATTTATTTAACAATAGCTTTCGTCCGCGACTTTGTCCTCGAGGGATTTGAAAAAAAAACAAAATTAAGTAGCCTATGTGTCCTTCCAGACTATAATCTACATCTATGCCAAATTTTATCGAGATCCGTTCAGCAGTTTAGGCTACAAACGCTAACAAACATCCATCCATCCATTAGTAAGAGGTTTTAATGTCACTAACTCGCGCGTAGTATTCCTTCGATGACAATACTAGGTAAAATATTGGGATACAATCAACATTTACTTCGCAGTTGCATAATTGTGTGTCTAAGGTGTAGGGGATGTAAAGTGTACATTATGCATGTCAGTGGGGTCGTCGGACGCCCGCAACAACTCAATTATACGCACCTAAAATAACAGCCGCCGAGAGCCGTGGGTGGTCCAACTGGAATAGACAGGACGCCTAAAACGGCTGTAATAAGCACATCGGCTTGCTTTATGGCGGATGAAGAAATAATGAAACTGCCAACTTTTATAGATTGCCCCCAGGTTAGTAAGGATCGTAACTTCACTTAGTTCACTTAAATGATCTAAGAATGGAACGGGAAGCTTTTATTTCTGAATATCCATTTAATTTTAATTGCAATTAAATACGTTTTTATCATACTAAAATGATACAGCAATTAGGAAAAAAAAACATAAAATAATTAAGTATTTTCGTATATTATTAGTTATAATGTTGTACAAAAGAAACAGACGTAAATGCAAAGTACTTAAGTAAATAATGACGAACTCTTGTCGGCAAAGACAGACTTTATAAACAAACGCAAAACAAATAAATGCTCGTAAAAAAGAATACGATCATACAAAGTAAACGGATATCGCCAAAAACAAAACACTGATGAGCCCTAATAAGCCATGTTTAAAAAATACCTTTATTTAATTTCTGAAATGCGATTTTACGAAGGCAAAGAATATCTGAACCGATTCATAAAATAATACATTTTACGTTAAATCTGTAATATATCATGAGTCGTTCATCGCGCATGCTTGATGTACACTTCCTGTCGAGAACCTTTTGCTGTTTGTTTAATATTGAAACTGTTTGTTTAAAAGAAATAAGGGTCGGCAGTGAGCAAACTGATGCAAGTCATAATAAAAGCGGACATACACCTTTGACTAAACTATCGTATAACTGTTGCGAGATTGTCGATTGTTTCGTAGCCAATTCAACTGTTTAGTTGCATATTTAAAAATCGAGTAGTTTGCGCACCTCCACATAAGCTTATAGGAATCCAATCAAGACTAAATAATTGTGCGACAGTTTAGTCAAAGGTTTGCGCGCGTTCTAAATAAACGGAGGATAAATGATTGAGTACCACACGACATAGAAGTAGAAGACACAATAGAACTCAGCGCATTGAACTCCAAAGCTCACGTATTATACTGTAATATTCATCGAGCTATCGCGACAATTATAGAATTATTTATTAACGTAGCTGAATGTCGTCCATTTCCTTACTGGCCAATTAAAAACAAACAAATTAACGGTCCTCTTTAGTTATAATAAAATGAGTAGGCGATCGCAGGAGAGGCTGTCGCTGTGAGGATTTATACTCCAGTGATTCATTCTGCCGTTGACAGTTATAGTCCCGGAGTCGGATATTGCACTTTTGCGCCGCATTCCCGCTCCTGAATTATGCGTTATAATAACCGAAGAGCCTCGCAGCATGGGCTGGTGTTCAACATCGATGAATTATAACCACCACGGTTACCTAAATTGGGAACTTTACGTCTGAATTTGTTATTCCATAGAATTTTATGAGTCTTAAAGTACACTGATGTAGACTAATCTATACTAATATAATAAAGCGTAAACACACACTTCTTTGTTGCCTAAGATGTCAGCAGTTACATCATATTTTTGAATATTTATTTTTTTAATAAAAAGCCCTACACTTACGTCACGCTTTAGGCTGTATATTTTCACGCATTTAAACTTAGGGGGTAAATATTTTGGATAAAAACCCTAATGTGGGAAAGAGACCATAAGTTGCTGCCAACATCAAGGAAGCAATATTGCCATGGTTTATCATCAAGTCATGTCATTTTGACATTTGCAATTGAAAATTTGACAAATGTACGTAAACAATGAAATAAAGTTTTTATAATTTCACGCGGATGAAGCCGTATGGGAACAGCTAGTTAATGATAAAGATAGGATTTTATAGACTGTGATTTTTCTTATGTCTACTGTCTGAGCATTTAAAAGTATGCTGATTTCTAAGATAGATACAATGAAGAATGCAAAATTAAAGAAAACATTAATAAGAAATTGTTTACTAGAAAACACTAACGAATTTGAATGATTGGTTTTTACATTATTTTTGGCCGACTTCCCAAAAGAAGGAGGTACTCAAGTCGTCTGTATGTTTTTTTTATTTTATTTTTTATGTGTGTTATTTAATAATCTTATTCTTCTAAAGTAATCCATAGCAAAAATGTGGGTGGTAAAATGTATATCGTAAGCAGTATTTTGTGAACAACAAACCCTATACTTAATAATGAATTCAGACTGACTCAATCCGAGCTTACTAGTTACCAATTCTAAGTAAAGTCGTCTAAATTATGTGTTGCACTAAATCCTAACAATAGGTTTGACTAACCTATAATAGCGGTTGTATACAAACCTATCAAAATTTTAGGTTATATAGGCAAAGTAAAATATTCCAACGAAACATACCGAAATGGATCTTTTCTTGATTATTTTGAATGTGATATTTTTTTTTTAATATTAATAGATTTGTGTTAATGTATTAATATTTCTTTTACCATTCCAACTAAGCTCTAGGTTTGTGCTAGGATATGGTTTACGACAATACTCGGATGGCGGGATTCGAACTCTCGACCCCGTGATCGGAAATCCGGAAATGGTTAGACACCATTATGCTTTGTGCGATTTACTTTCACGTTAA
>LD688974.1:4718868-4734379 GCA_003118335.3 Papilio memnon | reverse complement strand
GGAGGAGACACATAGGAAGGGGAAATATCCTCTTTATGTGCGTCTCCTCCGTCGATTTTGGGGTAGACAACAGCGGTAACTTCGCCATTTTGGCGGATTTAGGTGGACCCTTGCTCGTTTGCCACCTTATTGTGTAAAAAAACGACATTTAAATACTGAAGTTGAAATTCCATTATAATTTTAACATCTATCAGATAGACTATCTAACAGAAGAGTATGATGCAGAACTACGAACAAAAAATGTTGGAGTTAGCGGTTGGAAATTTGTTGCTTTACCACATTTTTATATATTGACCTACCACAATATAAGCATTAGTGGGGTGGTCCTTTATAAAACTGTAACTATTTATTATTACAATAAGTTACGTATAACATACGGGGTTAAGAGATCCTAAACAAACAATTGAATCCCCCGTAGAGCGTACAGTTGGATAAAATATGCTTTAGAAATCCAAACATTTTTTGTCATAAAAGATCTTACAATATTAATACAGGTGACTCTTAAACGTTTGTAGTAAAATAGAAGTCGTTAGTGTTATTGTTTAGATTTCAGAGAGGGTCAGATGTAAGTTTTAATGAGAAACAAACACGTAAGAAACACGGGTCATTGTATTATGTTTAATTTGAATATAAATTCTGACTAACGTCACTGTTTATTCTAACAGACTTCTCATGTAGAAACTACTTGTCTTTAAGTTTTTTTTTTTACAATGTGGTAAAATACTATAATATGCATTTATAACTCCCCTTATCTTTTAAATCTGCTACTTTAATTTTTAAATATACAGTTCGACTGTTTTGTTAAAACTGAAGGTGTATAGCGGGCTTTACTTTTAAGTTCGTCAACTATAATTGTAAGTTCAATATTGAATCTATAACAAGTAAGAACTATCGCACCTATGTAGTATAAATAAAATAAAATTTAAATGCATACTATCTATGTTTATTTGCGTAACCAAAACTACTTTTGCATCGAATTTAATCGGATCGAGCTGCAGCCAAATTTGCTTTGTATTGGATCTGATTGGTAAACTTTTGGAAAAGCGGTTTTATTTTTATGCTAGTCGAAATTCAGTTTGGTTGTCGATGCGGGAAATAAAAGCGATTAAATTTAAAATGTTTGTATGTTTTCAAATAGAAATTCTGCGGCTTGAATACTAGGTATATTAATTATTTTTGTAATTGAATCGGATATGGGGACTCCGACCCAACGTGAGTGGGATTATGACATGGAGATGGTGATGATCTGTTTTTAATAAACGTGTTGTGTATTTATCAAAAAAACATGCTTCTATGTTCTATGTTAGCTCACCATTTGATTGAATTGAACGTCCTTAAAGACCATTTAGCGATGCTTCGTCGCCACGAATATTTTTAGTTCTTCTCTTTCCTCGATTTCAATGTAGGAAATTCATTATCATCGATGTACACTTGGTCATACTGAGGGTCGGCACTGTACGTGCTGCTCTTCCAAACACCTCGATCTGCCGTCATATCTGAATCTACTCCCTTCTTAAGCATATCCTCTTTCACACAATCCATGCTTCTATCTTCGATTTTTTACATGTAACCAAATATTTTTGATAAAAATATTCCAAACGTAGATTATCACACGTCGATGTAAAATAAAATTCAATCGGCGCAGCTGAAACAACTAGCTTACTAGTGTGGGGCATTATTTAAGTCGGCAGTGGCATAAACAATAGTAATTCCACAAATCCCGAGGCAAGAGGCGGCGGCGCGTGGGGCAAATTAATGAGTTCCCGCCAGAACGCACCAGCTACTACCAACCACCGTTACTCACACGGGATTATAATATGGCCGCCGTGTAAACTTACTTTATTGCGTAGCGGAGCAACAATATTTAGTTAACAGTAAATTGTACAGGAGTATTCGGTGTTAGCTATCGTTTAAATCTCTATTAAATGTAGCTCCGCGTTTAATCGCTTTTATTGTTAATCCTGCGCTTCTTTGGACGCTTGCCGAGGTAAATGTTTATGCACCGAGCGGATCCAACATGAATTAATTCCTTTCCGTTTCAGGTACTGGCGCGAATTCAATTCAATATTTTGTTGTTGCAATTCTTAATAAATTGATTATTTTATCTGGTAAAAGATATGGTCACCTAACTTTCAACTAGGATAACGCTGCGCTAGGATTTTAAAAGAGACTATCCTCACTTCTTTATTTCCATCATTATCATTAAAATGCTACGCTAAAAAAAATTAAAGTAAAAGCCCAATCTGACACAATGCCAGCTTCCATATACACTAATACCCTATTATGTGCTAAAGACTGCGTTAAAGTCCTATGTTACAATTTTAAATAGCGCGGCCGTCTTTGGAGTCGACCCTATTGTCCCCTACATGGAGATAGCACTGTTTGCTTTTTGTTTGTTCAGAAATACTTGGAATTTTATTGATAAATCCCGTATAAATGGAAAATTAAATTACAATTTTAAATATAATATTACAGCAATTTATTTATATTGCGAAGTAATATCTCACTATACTTTATTCCAAGTGGATTATGCTTTTTAATTTTGTTAGCATTTATTCTTTTTAATGATTAGACAGCAGTCGGTCTTTTAGTTTAATGTTAAATGATGGTATTTTAAGTCTTGAGACCAATTTATTATAACAATATGCAAAATTTCATGTGATTTAATTTTCACAGAATTAATTTTAAAGACAAAGTAACTTTTGCTCTATTGAAAATGGGTATAGACTTAGGACGTAAGCTTCATGCAGCTCTATCGACACGGAGTGACGTCGTCGGCCAAAACATTGTCAATAGCCATGATAAAATTTGATGGGCACCGCGCCCGCCAAGCCGAGCTCACATCGACTATATACTCCCGTTAATGTTGTCTCATTGAAACTCAGTATTCATTAAGATAAAAGCAATTCTTTTAGTCTCTTTCTCAGCCTTGAGATTCTATTCTATCTATTGGTCTAGGACATTTACTCACTCTCACAAAATATAATATAAGCGCTTCTTTGAAATATCATGGTCAGTTCTCCTAGAATGATTTAACTGGACCTATGTAATTTAACTTCAAAAGTAAATGTGAACATAAACATTGTTACTGAAGCATATCAGAATGCTTTAAACATTTAAACCACGTGTTTAACAGACATGCAAAATTACGTTTTCCTGCCGCGAAATATATTTAGAGTGGATGCGTGTTTAATATCGAATACAAAGATGTTTACACGAGTGCGTCAAAGTAACAAATGTTGACCGAGGACCCACGATGTTTGTTTAGGTAACTAAGTTTGGTTGTCGGGGCTCGGTTCACTGACCAAGTACGTATTTAACTTTAGACAATAACCGGCCGCTTCTAAAGGATGAGTAATGAAGTAAGCTTCCGTAATATTATCAATAAGAGTAAAGTGGTTGTGGTCTTTTTTCTACACGGCTAACTTGGTTTTTAAATATTTGGATATTCAAATATGGTAGTTCTGCGTAATTTTTTAAGTAAGTCTTAATTTTTTTAGGTGTGTAAGAGAGGTTATCGCTTAGAAATTCTAATCTTACTGATATTATAAAAGCGAAAGTTTAGATGGATGGATGGATGTTTGTTAGAGTTTGTAGCCTAAACCGCTGAACGGATCTGGATGAAATTTGGAATAGATGTAGAACGTAGTCTGGAAGAATACATAGGCTACTCACTTTTGTTTTTTTTTTAAATTCCACGCGAACGGAGTCGCGGGCGAAAGCTAGTTAAAAATAAATTTGATTATCCTGTTCTCGTGTACTTGTTCCTCTTCACGTTATAGACTATATATTTCAGCATTAAAGGTTTTACTTCAATGATCGTTTGATCCAAATTTATTCATTACTTTCACTTTTCGCTCATGTGCAATTTACATGTAATAAAGTCTATTTACTTCCATAGCACTCCATCAATCCGTGTGGGATGCTCGATAAACTCGACATTCGGAGTGAGCCAGTTCATTCAAATGTCACCGTCTCCCGCTCGACCGATTTGTCATATTTACATAACACCATTAATAAATTTCGCAAGACGTCAGCGCAATCATCGCAAGACCTGAGTAAGGATCCCACGCAAGTGATTTGCAATCCGTCTGGACCACATGAAATGTAGAGCCGACAATAACTAACCGGTTTACCTTACAATTTAGGGTTTGTTAGGACAGGAATTTGCCGCGTCTGATATTTTGGCTTGTCTGCGCTTTGAATTTGGATCGTGAATAATGTAACCTATCGCTTCAAATTCTAAATTATGTTTTGTACTAGCTTTTACAAGCGACTCCGTCCGCGTGGAATTAAAAACAAAAGTAACTTACATGTTCTTCCAGACTATCCTCTACATCTATGCCAAATTTCATCGAGATTCGTTCAGAAGTTAAAGCTAAAAGCTTTTACAAACATCCATCCATCTAAACTTTTGCATTTATAATATTAGTAAGATTATCTAACCACGTCAATTAAATTTAAGTCAATTTTCATTAAGAACATTGAATAGACATTGAAAAAAAAATGAAGATGAACTTATAAAAACAAAACATGTTTGCTTTTTAAATCCCTTTTAGTAGTTTAAGACGAGTTGTTTTCCAAAATATTATCGAGCGTGACTAAGAAATTCATCGGCGGCTGAACGTAAATATCTCTTAAGCGAGCTTTTGTAAGGTATTTATAAATTGTCTTTCTAATGCGGAGGGACGCCGCTGTCTTCATAAAGTGAGAGAATAGCGGGACGTAGGACTCGCTGCAAATTTATAATTATTTATCCTAACGTGTAATAAAATTAAAATAATGTTTGAATGCACTTATGTTTATTTTAAAATAGGTATTCATGCATTCCACAAACTATTTGTTCATGTTTGAATGATTGCAGCCATACATAACTATACGAGTTACTCTTGGTATAAGTCTCCCTCTAGAATTGACACAAAGTGTGATTACTGGTAAAGAAAAGTATAAAAATTTACTAGAAAAAAAGAGTTTCAGATGCTATTGTAGCGTTAGTTCGTTTACATTTTGTTTTAACGATAGATTTATTTGTAAGTCGCGTTTCAAGATAGCAATACTCCGCCTACTCTATTTCATTTTTAATGGTATTCAAATTTGTCGTATGTCTGTTAAGGTATTATGTATGTGTAAAAATTCCTCATGCGTTTCGGAAAGAGATAAACACGAAGTTCAGTGGGCGGGTTTTGTAACCTTTTATCAGTATTCTTGTCATAGTGCTAGTTAAAAATATGGTGATAAAGCAAACAGTTTAAAATAATCTAATATTTGTTTGTAAACTTGTAATGTTTGAGACTTAATCGCAAATTAGTATTCTATATTATTTTTAGTTAAATAATTGAAATGCATAATGCGTTTTTGCTTTTACATCAATCAATTTTCAACGCCTCACTGCTATTCTGAACGAACTATGTCATATATCAGAATAAGGGGCCTTTATTATTTTTATGCGCCTGAAAAAATATATGGAACGAGTTTTACTGGTTGGTTTTACTTTTGGATCTGCATATGATTAAAATTTAACGCTAGAATGAAAATACATAATTAAGTCTTTATAGTTCTGAAAATGTATTATTTTTTAAACATGCTATATATCTGTTTTTCTTGTTATTATTTCTACTCAAAAATACAAACGGGGTAAATATAACAACGATTATTCGTAGTAAACTTTCAGTGTAGTTACACTAGTGACGTTGATGGTTAACTATTACATCCTATATTTACCATTTGATGTCGGCTTTCACTGAGCTTAAAGTAAAATTTAATAAAAGGACTCTTATAGCGTATTATTGAAGGGGGACGAGTCAAAACGGTAAATAACAAACAAGGACCATGCCAGCTAGACTAGACACTTGAAACTGTTTTCCACACGGACAAAACAACGTCGGATTTAAAGAATTAAAAGGAGTAACTTTTACAATGGTGTAATTAAAACTAGAGCTTTACACTTAAAGCTTTGTGTGCGACAAAGACAGAGCGATGATGAGAAAAAGAGGTGTATATTTACGAGGACAAAATTATATTTGCTTTACATCTCAGACAAAACAATGCTATTTTGTCGCATTGTATTTAACATTTTGTATGCTTTATTAAAAGAGATTTTGTATTACCTTTGTTAGTAGAATTCTTAATTGTAATTAATTTTTAGACGAATAATGCAATTTTAATGTGCTGTTTTAACCTGTGGTATTTGGAGACAATACTAATTTAATTTTAAATCAAGCATTAAAATTAGAAATACAATTGACAATGCCTGTGTTATAAATACTATGACAGAGCTTGTAAACTACGCCAAATATTCATCTCTTCATTTGATTTTCTTAACAACATTTTATTTTTATTTCTCTAAACGCCGTCAAGCTGTAATTCTAAATAACAAAACTGTGTCAGCATCAGAACAAGTCCATTAATCTTACTAAATCAATGAATCAGAAATTTTAATTCATTTAGTCCGGGCTCTTAGCGACTCTTCCCTTAAATTATGTTAATGACAAAAGATCCCACTGTTGAAACTCACTAATGGTAGCATCAATTCGGATTATGCGCCCTCTATCTTATACTAACGTCCATTAAAATGGATAATAACTGTTTAAGCCGTCTGAACATTAGTGGCGTATCAATATTTATGGGCAGGTGTTAATTATAATGTGATACATTAGTTTAATCTTGTAACATGTGTTGTAACGACACTACACGTCCAATTAGACCTCATGATACGTAAGCCACAGTAGGGTTGCCAAAATTTTTAAAACTTTGCACTTTAAAATTCCCGACAACCCTAAAATTTCGTAAAATAAACCAAAGTAACATTTTGCGTCACTCTAAAATGACTACAATCCGAGTTTTAATACATATAAATTGAACAAATTAATTTCTCATCTCATGTTAACGTAAGACGAAGTATTGCAAGGCTTGTGGTAGCTGAAATTTCTAAGCAAGATTAATAGTTGAATACGGATTCCGAACGATGTATTATTTTAACTAAAACATGCCGAAATGTGGCAAGAGAATTGTGCGGCGGATTAACTTGAAGTCAAAGTTTTAGTTCACCAAAACGGTTAGTTGGGGAGTTCGCCTGACTTAGCGCCCGATACCGAGCTAAGTTATCTAAGTTAGCTTCTGCTAACTTGCGCTACCAAGTTGCAATTTTCCTTGTCATTTCAATTTGGCTTGTTAACGTTGGTGCAGTACATTAATATAGTTTGATGAATTTTCATGAAGCTAATGTTCTTATATATTGTTACGAGCGTGGGGGATAGAGTAAAACACCTTGGAAATTCTTGTGTTAATTTATTCGCGATTTACAGTAACAGGGATTCACGGCACTCACAATTCTCCCTTAACGCTTAACGACACACAAAACACAGAGTCACTAACACTGAGTACTTTACTGACACTTCAACTACACTGTAACACTTGCACTATCACTCCGCGGTCACTTAATCTTCTTTGCAATTCGCTCAGGACTTCTTCTTCACAGTTCACTTTCCACCGTAATACTACCCCGAGTCACGACTGACTCCCCTTATATACCCCGAATTTCGATCTTCTTTTCGTTATTCATTTGTCATTTTATTCCAGACTTTCTCGATAGTCCGAATTACATAAACTTCATAATGGAACATTCTCGATGCCTTTTTGGAATATTCTAAACATCTTTTCGCGAACGTCATTTTCGCTACTCGCTGCGATCGAACATTCTAGAAACAACTCGATTATGCTTCAGATATGAATTTTGCTACTCATCAATAGATGACGTCGCGACATTATTAACATCTAGTATGTCTACATTCAAGGTATTTCAACAGATATTTTTACTGAAAACTAAATACTTTTTACTTATAATAGTTTTATATTAACCCAAACCAAATGTTTGAAGTTATTTTCAAGCAAAACCTTCAACATTGTAACAAGTAATAAAATTGTAAAAATGACTACAATGCTGAAAAAAGTTACAAAACATTACAATTTAATCATCCAGTTTTTATTCCAGTTGTAATCTGTATAAGAATTGAAACGTAAAAAATAACTTTTTATATACGAAATCGTATTCAAATGAGGAGCGAAAGCAATTTGTGCTGAAAGTCATAAAAGTCGTCTGGGCCGTCGCCGACGAAGGCGCCTTGCCTTCGCCTCCTCAAAGCGCCTCTACAACTATTAAAAAGTTTAGGGCTTCTATTTTTGGTTCACAACGCGCCCGCACCGAATAAGAGTTATGTGACAACTTGTGAAAGTAAAAGCAACATACGGAACAGATTCGACAAAATTTACAGATTGAATACCTTTGTTACATGCCTATATTCATAACTAGCTGTTACTCCCGACTTCGTCCTCTTGAAATTAAAAAATAATAAAAGTCATACCCTATGTTACTCACAGATAAATTACCTTTCTAATGGTGAAAGAATTTTTGAGATCGGCCCAGTAGTTTTTGAGTTATTTCAATATATACAAAAATACAAATCTTTCCTCATTATAATATTAGTATAGATTGAAGTTTTTAATTTGGTAATTTCAGCATTTTTTACTGCAGAAAACGAAAGACCTAGTTTTTATGATAATTGCTTTATGATGTACTACATGCCAATCAATTGAAATAATTGTCAAGACAAAGGCCAATTACCTTTCTAAAGTCAACTTTACCTTTCAAAGATCTGCTGTAAAGTGATCTCGTTTCCTTTTTTCTCTTTTTGATCTTTCCTTTTAAACATTTTATGTTTTTGAATTCTCGAAAATTTTTGTTCTAAATAATTTTAATTAGTATTATCATTTATAAATTACATTACACTATTTAGGTTCATCGTACAAAAAAGATTGTACGACATATGTTTTAAAAACAAAACCAAAATATGTTTTGAATCACGTCTATCGATGAAAACATTTTTGGGGGAACATCGGTGTTAATGGAGACATCCCTACGTAAGTATTTTTTAATAATTTAAGGAAGCGTTTTAAAAATAGATTCTTATAATTAGGGTGGGAATTTTTAGCACGTATGTCTATAAGTTTTCGGTGACAAACTCATATTTCTTTACGATACTTGTATCTGTGTTAAGTTTAATGAACACGGTCTATAAATTGTGTTGCATTGAGATCGAACAGTCGCGTTATAATGATGTCAAGAGTAGAAAAATTTAATGATGCGATATTAAAATGTATGACATAGATTTAATGCTATTTTTAACTGTTACTATAGTTGTAATTAAATTGTATTTTACCTTTTAATTGTAAACATTTTTTAAGTTTTATATTTGTCAGTGTTAGTTAAGTTGTCTTTTTAAAGTAATAAAATAAAAAAAAAGTATTTGCTACTTTCGGGGTGTCTGGACTTAAAAGGAAATCAAGAGATAATGTCGATGTTTCTAACTAAGTTAGAAATGAAAACTGCATAATTACATAAGAGTCTGATATAAATATGCCAATATTGTTTATCTTGTCATTTATTTGTGTATTAATGTCGTCAGCAAATAAATTATGAACAGAGTTAGTTCAAATCGTTGCTTACTGCAACAGTTAACTAATCATCATAAACAAAAATTTTAAACAGTGTTTGCGGTGGTCTGTTGACAAGGCATTAAAACTGCAATCTTATGAATAAAATTTCGCAACATTTCCTTGTAGAGCGAGCCATAAACATGCTTAATGTGCACTCAGCAACCAACTTGAGCTGTAAATTTCAATAGTGTGTATAGACCACAAATTCAGCGCCGACCGGCTTAAACACGATAGACCACTTTTGCACTGAGACATCGCGCGATGCCCGCTTGTAGCTGCTATTAGAGCAATGTCTACTTTCAAGGTCGCATGCGGCTATTTTCCTAGTGGATATTGGTTCTTATATTAAGTCCAAGACGGCGCTTGTGCGCCGGTGGCACACAATACGACTTAGACATGCAAGTCGCTACCTATTTGCATTCAAATTCAATGCCTCAAATGTTAGAATAAATATTTCTGTTCAACATTATTAGACGTTTACTCAAATACAGACTACGATACAAATTCACGACAGAAATTATTAGGATGTAAAGCAAAATTATAAATGTATACAGTTTGTAGTATTTAGCAACTGTAGTTCGATTTACAATCTTAAGAACTGCGTTTTAAAAATTAAATTTCTTTGTCACAAACATTTAAGATCAGTTGCTCTATTAATTAATGCGAACAATTTAAGACTCATCACTTATAAATGTTCGATTTAACCTGAAACAAGAAAATAGCGATAACATAAACATTTTTTTCACATAAAAGTAGTTTAGCGTGCCTGAAGTTAGTACTTGAAAAACCTCGCTGGTAACTCGGTTAATTATTAAGTAAAATATTTAAAATAAATCATAGTTACCATGAACTACGAGTAGATAGTTGAATAAAAGAATAATTTTACTGCGACCTACTTTTAATTCAATTTAAATATTATGCAAATTCCTGCAATTACTGAAGACTTTACTAAAAGATTTTTATTAAAGGGTTTTAAGGCTGGGATACGATGGATCTCTTTTAATATGCAGTGTCGAGGATAGTAAATTTACATACTTGCACGTGTGAAAATTAAACTCAGCCTTAATACTGTGAACGATAGATTAAAATTGAAACTTCGATCTCTACTTCATTATGCGAATATTATTTTACTTTTATTTTACTTCATGAAGGCCATCTTAAAAGATTTAAATTTTGGTAAAGCTCGTAACATACTCAGAAATATTTATAACTTTGCCAAATATGTATATCAATAATAGCAATGTCTCTTTCTTATTGGTTAAGTTCTACATGTTATTTATGTTTGTTGGTATTTTCCCTTATAAAAAGTATGCATATAGTTTATTATAATGACTTTCTTTCATCTTTCTTCAATATAAAAACTGTCAAGCCAGCACCATAACGTATTACGGAGAATTTCCACATTCGCGTGCCTGACGCGGAGTTCCAATGGCCACGGGACCGCGCCATAATAAATAAAACACATTTTTTTATCAAATTTAAATTAATTTCTTCATAGCGTTTATTTCCTCGGGCCGTCGACGTCGTCGTCGCGAACTAAACGCATTAAAGCACGAACTCACGATAACACAATTATGTTTTAATTTATATGCGCTATAGGCTCGGCACGCGACCCGCCGCGCTCGTTTACACGCACCTTTATCAAACCGACCGAGACTTGGCGAGCTTTTACTAATTATTAAGATAAATATTGTTTTAACTACACCTTGTTTTCGGTCTGTGTATCGTTAACTTGAATTTATTGAAGCGATTTTTAAAATCAAACTAATTTTACGATCAAATCCTTGGATAATTTTATACGTTAATTCCAGTGATTACTATAGGTAGACTAATATGGAATGTTGAAATGCTTCAAGTAACTTTCACTTGATTTCACGGTAGTAAGACTCTCAACCCGCAGTGGGCCAATGTGGTTGACTATGGGCTAGTCACTAGTCACTAGTCACCCTAACTTAGGGTAGGCACCGATCCCATCAGTGGGGACATTTAGTGAGCCGGTGATGAAAAGACTCTCAAAAGAATTATGTCAGATACTTTATGTAGAGTAATTAAAGAATTGACTATACATAACTCATACCTATGTATGTTATTTTAAGTTTAAAAAGAAACTTTAAAAAATTAACTCTCATTTTAAATATATTTTCCATACCCTAAAATTGTGTAATATTTTTTCAAACCATAATAAAAGTTACCGCTAATAGTTCGTAGTATGAATCGTTTAGACAAGCAACACAAACTGAGCATCCCTGCGACCCCAACCGCTTACAATCTATTGCAAGGGGAATAATATTATCTGTGCGTATAAAACTAGAGGTCATGCATTCAGTGCAAGAATATCTTTGGATTGGTATAAACCACAAGCGACCGCGGTTTCAAATACAAATGTATTCAGGAAGCCTTATACATTTCTAATTAGTATGGTAGAGTATAACTATATTCAATGATTTTTCGCAGCTTTTTTCACGTCTATTTTAAAAGGAAAGTGCTTAGTTGTAATGATTGAAATGAAAATGGTTTTAATTCAACCCTCAACTAATTGTGTTACAGTTTTTTAATAGTTAAAAACAGTTATAGCCTCAAGTTAATATTTAAAATTTCTGATGTAAAAGCAATTTAAATTTTCATAGAATGTGAGTTTTACTTCAATCATGGCATACCACAATTGTATTAACAACAAAAAAGTCTTACAATATTTTTTTAAGATAGTCGCTTCAGTTCACATCTTGGACCGACATCCTGCAGTTCCGTTAATGTTTTGCGAGTAATTGGAGCAGCTTCCCTGGTTTCAGTTAATGGCCCGGCCTAATGCCGTCGGGGTCACGTGGCTTCTATCTCTATTTACTTTGATGTCTATTCAAAGTCCCGCTGCGAAATTTACGCCTCGTCCACAAACATCATTCACAGATGTCGCATCGACTATTTTAATTTACGGGAATAATTTATTCACTGAATAAAGCTTGTCAATAGTTCACAAATAGAATCGTTTGCTCTTCGGTAAATAGCTTTTGCCTACATTTTAAAATGAAATTGAAAAGACTGACTTTTTTTTTCTAAGATACATTGCCCTACTTTTAAAATAGTTTAATGGTGCCTAAATAGAAAAATAAAATTTCGTACTTCATTTGTTTTAATTTTTAAACATTTATTGTTTCGCGTCTCTTTTGTTTAATGTCTATTTCGAGGTGCAGTGTAATTTAATCACTATAATTGGTATCTAATAGTTTTAAAGCCGTAAACATTGCGAACCCCTCAGAACAATACCGCGGATTCATTAACCGACGTAACTAACGCGTCGCACACGGCTCTGTTTAACAATACGGGTCGATCGGACCCTTCCACCCTCGCAACCGACCCCTTTCATTACGAAACCCTACCGTCAAATGTTTTTAGAGAAAACGAGACAGAGCTATATAAACATCTCGTATCTCGCTTGCATTTAGTAACTGGGTTTGTGCGATCATGTTTTCTTAGTATCACTTTACGCAACATTAGTCCGAGCTGTTAATGGTACAACTAAATGTTCCGTACAAATTTTAGGACAGTGATTTTATAACGTTTGTCAGGCGCAAGAAAAAAATTCAAAGTAGGAAAATATTTTCCTGTTTACCTCAGTTTAGCCTAAAGTCACTTCTATAAAGAAAGTGAAAAAAGCCGTAAGGTGAAAAAAGTGTAAAAAATCCAATATTTATCAAAAATCATGAAATTAATAGATGTAGATTTCCAGTGTCGTAAAAAGAAACTTTTTAAATTATCTTTTCGTATTTTTTCCTTTGTTATATTATAATGAAATTGAAATATGGATTATGCAATTCATCATTTAAATCCAGCAATTACTTTTATGAAACCGCAGTGATTGGGTTGGCTTAATAGCAAAGCAACTCGGCTTTATTATATCAATTATTGGATTATGTGCGCGGGCTCTGTAACAACCACAATAATGGGGTGCGTACCCCTTACGTACATTGCTAGTACGAATAAAAAGGGATGAATAATGAATCACATGTTTTGACGTAAATAAACAAAAAGTTTTTTTTATTTTTTTTTTAAGATTTTTGCTTTTAAATATATAAGACAAAGAAAATTAGAATTAAAATTCCTGATATAGGACATGTCTGTAGTATTTATCACTATTTTAATTTTAATTCTGAAGGCATCTCCGCGAGGGTTAGTTTAACACAAACAAGGACCAGCCGCCTGATGGTGATTTTTTTTATACAATAAGGTGGCAAACGAGCAAGCGGCCACCTAAATCTGCCGGAATGGCGAAGCGACAGCTGCCCATAGACATCTGCATTGCAGATCGTTGCCTACCCTTAATCTACGGAGGAGGAGACGCACATAAAGAGGATATTTCCCCTTCCTATGCGTCTCCTCCACCGTCAAATCCATTTTCCCATCCAATCCTATCCTTATAAGAAAAGGGTGGAACGGAAAGGGACTAAAGTTGGGCCTCCGGCACCATACTCATCAGACGAAACGAGGAATTGCTCCCGCTTTACGCCTGTCTTCTGTGTGGTCGTGGTATTGCACCGGGCGAGCCGACACTTTCGTGCTAAGATGTTAAAGCGGACTCTACCACTGTTAAAAACTGTTTTAAAATAAATAACTGTTGTATGCAGAGGGATCAGGATAGATTAGACGAGCGATGCTGGAGACAGTGATAATAACAATCGATAAAGGACTAAATATAGAAAATAAAGATGCTTAACGTAGAACGAAAATGGAAAAAATAAACCTGATCAAGTAGATCTAGAAATAAATTCCATATTCCATATTTGTTTCTCCTGTGGCCTTCGATTAATCGAGCACAGTTGTGCACATGACGTATAATCACGATTTTAATTCCTGTCATATTCCCCCTTTAATTTCCGGCCATTATAAACCGACCCAAGCGTTAATCGTATTATAATGTTGATTGATAGCTCGTCCCTTTACTTATACACATTCTATTGTATCATTACGGTAATTTTATAATCAAAATTAGAATTTGTTGGTAATAAAACATGAATAAATGTTTTTGTAAGATTTAAGGTTTTCTTAAAAAAATATGAAGTATCTATACTTTATCATCTTAATTATATAAATATACATGATACCATAGGAAATTACCATAGTTACATATCAGCTACGTTTAACAGAAAAGAGTTGTCAAGTAGCCATGAAAGTGCAATTCATAAAACGACCTGAAAGGACATTTCCTGCTCGAAAATTCTATTTCGCTAGTTAAGGCAAAAAATCGCTGAGTTTAAGAGATTTTCATGAAAGTTAAACGAGCCGTGAAGTCATTGCATTAAGCAGAGAGGGCTTCGCCAACACTTAATTAAGTATTCCCCCGTCCGCTCTGCCAGCAGTCACAACAAAAGATTCTATGTGCGCCGATCATAGTCTGCTATCTTCATTAAAATTAATTCAATTTTTAATATCCTCTTTGACGAACGACAGTTTCCAATGATACGTTCATCGCATCTATCGTAAAGAAGCGTTTAATTTTTTAACAGATTGGAATAAGTGTTTTTAATTATTTGTTATTAAATTTTACAGGTAAATACAGGTAACCTAAGCCTTCATAATTTGGTAACAACGGAAAAAAATCACATTTGCTTTCACACTTGCCCATTTTTATCCATTTATTGCACGTGACTCTTCTTTTATCCGTTTATTTAGGCTCTAAAATACAAACTATTAAATTTTTTGTAACTCTGATTTGGCATTTCAAGTAAATTACATGTTTTTCGATCATTGCAGATACTGATTCTAGTACCGAAATCTTGGAACATGTTCAGTTAAATTTAAGTCCCACAGATTGTTAGCGCTTTAAAAGAGACTATAATGCCTACAATATTAAAGTCTGCAGTTGATATAGCTACAAATTCTAGTAAATACAGTAGAAGAACTATTTAACCTTAAGATTTTAGTAAAATAATAATCACAGTGTCATAAAAATCAACAGGTGTTTGACATCTGATGCTATAAATATAGGCAGTGAATTTATAGCAAGTAACTAAGCTAGGTCATTGAA
>LD688974.1:4695830-4712176 GCA_003118335.3 Papilio memnon | reverse complement strand
AATATGCTGTAATTGCTGACGTTTTAGGCAACAAAGAAGTGTGTGTTTACGCTTTATTATATTAGTATAGATAACATTGTTTTTTTTATTAAGTCAAAATTACTTAATAGTAACGAACAGAAATAAACAAAGTTGGAACTCTTCTGATCAGATTTGATTAACTAAAAACTGTCTTAACAGGTGTCATAAATTTAACGCATTACTTCCCATCTTTTAAATAAAAAAAAATATAACGCTCTTCCAGAAATAGGAAACTTGATAAATGTTATTTGTTGGATAAGTATCGTAAGTTCCAGAAGAGAACATTTAGTATCATTCTCCCAAATGCTTTCGACGATTGTTTGTAGGATAATTTCGTAGAACTAACAACTCTAATTTATAATGATTGAGCACCAATTTGTCGTCGTTTGTAAAGAAAAGGGTAGAGTCGTAGTTACGTTCGCACCGATACAAATGTGCGGCTGACAATGTTAAATGGCGCTCGTATCTCTGAATAATGCGTCCCGCTGCCTAACTCGTCTTAAACTATCGCAAACAATGTTCGAATGCCGCTGATTTGTCAATGGTTACGAACTGACGCTGATAAGGGGAACTGACAAATGCGACTCGTGAACAATTCGAAACAATAGTGGGAGTGTTTAGATAAATTGGTACAGTTTTTATTTACGCTTATCGGTATCTAAGTTTTACTTGAACTAAAGCTGCGTTTGCAACATAATTCAAAGAAGGAAAAGCTTAACAAAACTCTTGGACGTAGTCATTGCAGCTACCCCTTTCATAAAGACTGTAAAATAGACATAAAAATCACTACGATTAGTACCAGGAACCCCTTCCTCTAGGGACCTAGTCTAGATCATAGATCGATGACGCCCGTGTACGCAATAACTATTTTCTCATTTTTCTTCGTATCTCGTATGATAGAAATTAACAGTTCTCAGAATATAATTTGGTCGAATGCAAAGTTTTAATGAAGCCATAAACACAAATCTCTCCGTAGTGTTGCGAGGGATCAATGTAGCGTAAATATCAATTACGCAGCTCATATTGGGAAATTTGGGAGTCCGCCGGTAATTGCCGAAACACTGTCCAATCCACCCCTGATTGCATTCTACCCAATATTGCTAATTTATTTTTATATGGCTCTATATTAAGGGGCGTAGTCGCTGGGAATGGTCTTATCGACTCATTATAGCATCGTAAAGTTTTATCGAAAATCACTATTACCAGGTAACGACAATACGGCTCCTTGTTAAGGAGTATTACCTGAAGTAATTTGTGTTTAATGTTTTTTTTTTTTATATTCATTGAATTGTTTTTTGTACTAAATTGAACAGTTTTCTTTAATGTTGAATGTTATTGTATTATGAATCATCGATCAATACGTTGTTTAATGTCAATATAATATTAATTTTATTTATAGTTAGATCTCTTTACTTATAAAAATAATCTTACTAATATTATAAATGCGAAAGTTTAGGTGGATGTTTGTTAGAGTTTGTAGCCTAAACGGCTGAATGGATTTCGATGAAATTTGGTATAGATGTAGACGATGGTATGAAAGAATACATGGGCTACTCACTTTTGATTTTTTTTAAATCCACGCAGACGGAGTTGCGGGCAAAAGCTGGTATAATATATTTTTCTTATGACCAATTTTAAGAAATATAATTGTAGCTTAGTTTATAATTACGAAATTTTAAGATATGTTTATTGTCGTTTTCGATTAAAAAGCATTTTTTTTTTACATTAAAAAGTGAATACCAAATGAGGAACAGTTTAAAAAATTACAAAGTCCGGGCAACACGTTCCGACTTTCCCATCATTCGATCACTACGTGACTCCTCTTCGAGTTCCATTGTTAATACTGGCATCGACTTGTTTCGCACTTTCTATGAGGGCGAAGGGTGGAAGGTTTTTTCCATCTACTTTCCCATTATGTAGGAAAATTGGAAGGCCTCGGAACATGCGTCGCGACACACTGTCGGCCGGCTGACGTGCATTGTGTTCGTGATTAATGATTGAAGAGCACAGCCCAGTTTACACGACGTAAAAATGTCAAGACCTTATCATAATGTATGTATGAGGGTGTTATTAGAAAAACGTACCTCACGTGCCCTGAATACGTTGGTATTAAATATTTATTTACCCACTAAGCTACATCGGGATCGATTATTTTAATGGTTTTAATGTCTTTGGAGAAGGTACATAACAAAATGTTAACGGTGAAACGGCTTTACTGATTCTGTAAGCATTTTATGAATCTAAATGTCCTTTGTCGTCCTGTGCATGTTTTTAACTATGTCTAATTTTGGCTATCAAGTCTCAGTTAAACATATGTAAGTAAATCCTGCCATACATGTTGTATAAACCATCATTAAGGTTCTATAATTAGCTGTACGAAAATATGACAGACCCAATAATATTGGATAGACAGAAAGTGACGATACATGGTATCCCTTTAATATTAAAACAAGTCGAAGCCATTTTCATTAACATCGACACATGCACGCCAGTTAGAAGGTTAAGATAATGGAGACAAAACAAGCCGCTCTAATGCGCCATATTATGTTTCAGAGCAAACAGCGGCGCCGCCAGCGCGCTCTAGTGTCGTATTACAGAGACACATATGCTGCCAAAAGGTCATGAATATATCTCAAATACGTTTAACTTGGTACTCCGGAGTACGCCCGCGCCGTATGCGATGTTTAAACAGCGAGCGCTCTAAATGACTCAGAGATGGGACAATATGGTGTAATTAAAATAACTATAGCGCCATCTGTTGTGTTTAAGTGGAAATTAAAAATGTTTTAATAAAATTTATTTTATAAATTCTGAATAAAACACTGTAGTCTTACCCATACTCGTCATAAACAAAAATAAAATTTGTAGTCCTTTTTTTAAATCTGATAAAAATTAGTAAAGAAAACAAATAAAGAAAAATATATATTTATTCGACCGAGTTTGAAAACTAGAACAATTTTATTTCTTTCACATACACAGAGCAGTTTTTCATCGGGAAAAATTTCTGTTATTTTTTATTTAGGTCACTGCGGATATAAATTGCAGCGACGTTATTTAACTATGATAATATTGTACAAGAATTTTAAACATCAAGTTACTTTAATAAATAAATTATTTTTCTAATAATAAGGGGTATTTGAAGAATTAACTTTTGCCTGTAGTTAAAAAAGCAAATTTACCGCAGTTGCCCGGTTTTTCTAACAATCCATTCTACATTTAAATGTCTACTTTTCTCTTTACAATTAAGTTTTTTAATGCTATTTAAAGATTGGCATAAAAAACGTCGACTGGCAGGTGACGTCGCAGGACACGACGCTCTCTCGGGTCGGAGGCCAAGACGCACTTTGGGTCGCTGCGCCAACGCAGTAAGTATTAAAACTTTGACAATTGGCAGTCGACTATTTAAATGTAGCTACATTCCATTTTACGTTAATTCAATAGAGTTAAAGTTGGAACTTCCGACGTTACATTTCTACAATTGGCTAGAGAGAGTTCTGGCCCGCAAAAGGAACCGCTAACTCAATTAGCATGTATCTGTAACATTTGTCTATGGTAATATTAAACATAAATATCGTAATTGTAAATCACATAGTCATAATATATGGATGTTTACACTACAAGATAAGATTTCTAAAAAGAATCTCGCAATACAATAACTAAACCGCCCAAGACTACTAAGAAATGTAATTTTATTACTTAATCAAACAATAAAGACTTTTGAAGTATATGTTTATGAATTAGGTAAGAAATATGCACAAAAAATATAATCATTATTAATTTTAAAACGTGTATACTTTTGAATTGCATCGAATTAATTTAATTATAACATTTGACCGATAAAGTCCAGTTGTATAAAACGCTAACGAATATTAATTACATTTGCATGTTTCATTTAAGGCGAAATCTAAATCAGCGCTGAATTAACAATTTCCTTTACTTCCAGGCTATTTTTCTTACAATTCACGAAACGCTGAAACTTCAGTATCGCGTGACGTCGTGCCAGTCGGACCGGATGCCGGCAACCGGAAACTACGCTGTTTGCTATTCCCAGAACGCTTTTATCAACTGAGCGGTATTGTCTATTTTCTGCTCTCTGAGCTTTTTATTGCAGCAAACAATACGTCAAATGGTAAACGATTTACAATCGTCTACAACGATACTGTCTATCAATTTTGCAACATAGATAGCTTTTGTTATCTAGTCGTTAATGTCATCCATATTTATGGTATTTATTTTATCCACAAGACTAGCTGCTTCATCCGCATGAAGTTATAAAAACTTTATTTTATTGTTTACATTTGTCAAATTCTCAATTGCAAATGTCATAATACCAATTACCTTACTATGGAAATCTTGCTTCCTTGATGTTGGCAGCAACTTGTGCTCTCTTTCCCACATTAGGGTTTTTATCCAAAATATTTACCCCCTAAGTTTAATGGCGTGAAAATATATAGCCTAAAGCGTGACGTAAGTGTAGGGATTTTTATTAATAAAAGAATTATTCAAAAATATGCTGTAATTGCTAACATCTTAGGCAACAAAGAAGTGTGTGTTTACGCTTTATTATATTTAAAAGTATAGATTATCTACAAAACTAGACAAATTTTCAATCTGACATCACGGGCATTGCTAGCCGATAATCTAGGCTAGGTCTAGGGTAGCTAAAATAAATATAGTCTTTGGCTTCTGGGGCCTGACGTCCCTGATCCTCCATGTTTCCTACGTTTGACATCAAACTTTGGAGTTTAGTTCAAATAAAATATCTAGTTCAGATATCTGCATTTGCATGTGTACTTTTGTTTCCTGTTTATTTATATTCTAAATGTACTCTTTGTATCCACCTCACGATTGAAATAAAATTCAAGATTTCAGAGTTGAATAACTGAAATTATTGACATCTATTTTCCTGACAAATCGTACCATAGCGCCGTACCGAATTCAAAGATAACTGCAGTTTTGCACAAAGGCTTGCATCTACATAATCGATGGCTTATTGCTATTCCCCTTCTTCTAAATTGCAAATTTTCCGCACGATTTCGCGTCACGGAATAAATTTTCCAGTTGCGAATCGTAACGTAAATATTTCCAGCTATTCACAACTGGTGTTGCTATACGCCGTTTTGTTTACATTTCACTGCGGAGTTTCGTGTGAAAGCTTTGTAATTTCTTTTTCAGTATTCAATTGTATCGTGCAGCATTGTTTCAGACTTCATATTGTTTCAAATGGAGTAAGGAAAAAGTAGATTTCGGTTGGAAATCTTGAATTTGAGTTCAAGTCTTCGAAACACTCGAATCGTCCCATTGTTTGCTTTTTCCAACGTTACAAGACAGGTAAATTGGATTACCAACAGTTAGTTGTCATTTTGAGTAACCTTGTTGTCTTACTTTTAATGTATGGTTAAGCTTATTCTTATTTACCTTTGACTAAACTATCGCACAACTGTTGTAGGATCGTCGGTTGTTTCGCAGTTAATTCAACTGTTTAGTTGCACAACCAAAATCGAGTAGTGTGCGCACCTGCATATAAGGTCATATGAATCAAAGCGAGACTAAATAGTCGTGCGAAAGTTTTGTTTCAGGCGTGCGAATTTAAGGGTTTAAAAAGCCTACATAAGTACTAATTTATCATTTTTTAAATATTTTATTATACCTATTAAAGCTTTTGAAATATTAAAATTGCCTGTAAAGATCGTTATTTACAAGGGTAATTTCTGCTGTTTGCAAAATTGGAATATTATACATTTTAAAGTCGTTCATCGTCATTATATCGTGATATAATAAACAAAGAAGCTACCTAATTGGTTCGGGTCGGGAGTCAACTGGCGGCGCGAAGCCTTGCAAATTTATTGTCCAGCTTATTTAAGTAAATAACTTTTAATTACCTCCGCGCAATTTACACGAAGTGCGCGAGCCTTTTGAGTCATAAAACTATGTAGTTAATACGGTTGCGGTTACGTTATGGATTTTTTCTTGAAAAAAGAACTGAACCACCGTTATCAGTTTCGACGGCTTTTTAAAGGATATTTAACATCTTTACACATTTTTATAACTAACTAGCTTTCGCCCGCGACTCCGTTCGCGTGGAATTATTATAAAAAAAAGAAGTAGTAGCCCATGTGTTCTTTCAGATTATCATCTACATCTATGCCAAATTTAATCGTGATCCGTTTAGGCTACAAACTCTAACAAACATTCATCCATCCAAACTTTCACAATTATAATATTAGTATGATCTGATATCAATAGCAGTCTCAAAAACCTATCTATGTTTTAAATGTCGATCGATGTATTTAAATATATTCTCGGAGACATATATGTTTTGTATAATATGTCCACTCAGGTGGACCGACGACATAGTGCGCACGGCGGGAAGTCGTTGAATGCGGAAGGCGGAAGACCGCATTCTGTGGGTATTAGGGAAGGCCCATGTCCACCAGTGGGCTGATAAAGGCTGTTGATGATGATGATGATGATTGATATATGTTTTACTTTTTTCGATTGTAATTACTTCTTAAACAAGAACTGTTATTAAAGCTTTGTATACAAATGAATGTTTAATGAGAATCATAAATGTATATTTTTATTAGTTCGCATTCAAATGGTTATAAAAGGTAACAGTAAATATTTACATTGGTTAGTTTGTGTTGCGGGGTCACGTGCGGCGTTCGTGTTTTATTGCAGATGGATTTATGGTTGCCCACTTCACATATGCCATTTATTCTTATGATATGAGCGATGCAATCAAATATTCCATAATACCATATCATACTGATTTCACGATATGTATCTCTTTATACTACACTAGCTGTTGCTCGCGATTTCGCCCGCATGAAATTAAAAAAATATAGCCTGTTACTCACAGGTAAATTATCTTTCAAATGGTGAAAGAATTTTTAAAATTAGCCTAGTTTTTGAGTTATTATTATACATACAAAAATACATATCTTTCCTCTTTATGAATACGTTTTACTTGAAGTTATCAGTAAGCCTAATCCTTCATCATGATAGACAAAAATACAGTTAAACGAAGAAGGTTTGAGTGAAAGAAGATAGTGGGTCCTTTTGCTAATGGCTGCATTACCACGCGCCTGTGATTTAAAAAGTTAACGTCGATAAACCAAACAACAATAATCGTTTTATCAGACATTTATATTAACTACATATAATAATTTAATCTCTTTGGTTTTATATATTCGCGTGTCATAAAAACATATGCATATTTTGATTTGTAACCGTAAAGAGCCTTTTCAGAACCTCGTTATAAAATGTGGTGGAAAGTTTACAAATATTTGTAAATAAAATTCTACCATAGATTCTCTAGTATGTTTACGGTTGATAAAATTTTATTTGCGATACAAACGTTAGTTATGAGATACGAAAGTAATAGATGTTTATGGAGATTACTTTGTAAGTTTATCGCGAACGAAGACATAATATTTGATGTCTAAATAAAAAGATAAAAAAGGGGATATACTATAATCATTCTTTTCTGCATTTAAAACAAAGGTTATGTAAATACTAGACATATTTATTGCTTTAAATTTGGAAATCATTTTCAGCATATTTTAAATGTTAACTTTGATTATATAATTACAATTTTCTACTTAACTTCCCTAAATAAAAACAATGCAAAAAGCAAAGCAATCAACTGTATGATAAGGGTTAACAAGAGAGAACAACTGTTTTAGGAACGGACTGTTGTAAAAGGATCAAGCGTTTTTCCCTTGTTCTAAGTCCATACGATGTCACCGAGAATTGTTACCATTTGTTTTTGTTAAGGAAAGGGCAAGGCAACAAATGTTATTCTTCTATTATGATTTTCTCTATAATTTTGCAAACGAATTTATTTAGTTTACAAGTAAAAGCAACTTTAAATTTCAGTTTTCATGAATTTAAAATATTCTTTCGCCAAAAAACAAGGTTTTTATAGTAATAATGTTATAACTATAAAATATCGTTCATCTATCTCCGTTGCCAGTCGACGGCTCGTTTTATATGCAAATTGGATGACCCAAAATTTAATGGATCGGATAAAATGTCAAATTCTCTTCACTTTGGCTGCATTTGAATTTTTATTGAAGCCGCCGGCGAACTCCAATCAAAAACATAATGCGGTTTAGATAACAAAATGTTGCATTCAAGTTTCCACATTCATCATTTTAAATTACATTTCTGATTTATTTACGACACGTACTTGAAGATTTTACATAGATTAACAACTTAATATAAGCACGGTAACTTTGTTCCGAATCTATCTTACGTAAAAAGTTAGGAAGATCCCTTTGGGATCGTCCAATGATTAATGAAACTGTTACTCTGTACTTGAGAATACTATAACTATAAAACGAGGATGTTATAAAAACAATTGAGAACCTACTCCTTTTTGAACTCGACTATAATTACCCATAAAGGATGGTAAAACATCATAGTAATATGTAGAACATTATTAACTAGCTGTTCCCTTGCGGCTTCATCCGCGTGAAATTATAAAGACTTTATTTAATTGTTTATCTACATTTGTCAAATTATCAATTACAAATGTCAAAATGACATGACATGATGACAAACCATGGCAATCTTGCTTCCTTGATGTTGGCAGCAATTTATGGTCTCTTTCCCATATTAGGGTTTTTATCCAATATATTTACCCTCTAAGTTTAATGCCGTGAAAATATATAGCCTAAAGCGTGACGTAAGTGTAGGCTTTTTATTAAAAAAAGAATTTAACTTAGGCAACAAAGAAGTGTGTGTTTACGCTTTATTATATTAGTATAGATATGTCTGTCTCTGTGTCCATGTATAATTTCCTAAGTATTAGAAAGTATCAATTTGTCCTTCACTTGAAAGGTGGATCTAAATCATACTGACTTACTTATTATAAATGCGAAAGTTTAGATGCATGGATGGATGGATGTTTGTTAGAGCGTATAGCCTAAACGGCTGAACGGATTTCTATGAAATATGGTATAGATGTAAAGGATATTCTGGAAGAACACATATTGTACTTACCTTTGTTTTTTAATTCCACGCGGACGGAGTCGCGGGCGAAAGCTAGTCTATATAAAAAACATCACACCTTTCTTTCCATCCTACACATGTAATAAACCAAGCAGATGTATCAAAATAAACAACACAATGTTATCTGAACAACAGACGCATTTAATTTTAATTACATCCTTTTATTTTAACGACAGCCCAAAATTTTGGTACACGTCGAAGCGATAAGAGGCCGTGAAATATATAATTGTATTAAAGTCGTATTTGCTAACAGGCTCGATAAGCTCCGCCTAAACCACTTCCTCCGCGGAACGAGCCCGTTTTTACAACAAGATTACACTTCGTTTTATTTGTTTTGATTACACTTGTTAAGCGGTTAGGGATTTATTGCGGCCATATTGTTCGACGTTAATCGTTAAACCGACTCTAGTTACGTAACGACGTCGTCGTTGAAAAGGAAAGTTTTAATTGCGAAATTAAAACGCCTCTTCAGTATTAATGCGTTGCTTTTTTTGTTCCGATGTTTTCTTTGGACCTTTTTTATTCTGCTGTTTACGCGTTGAGATCTACTTACACTGATCTTTATTCTATAGTTAGTTTTATAGCTAAATTTCTGTATTCTGTTTAAAATGTTTTAACAATGTACATGTAGAAATTGTAAGTACTATAGTTATCACATACTGGCACTCTCTGCCGAAATTTTTTTGATTTAATGAAACAAGCTTAACTTACATTTGAGTAAACTTAATTTATCCGTCGTCTATAGATGTCGGCTTTTATAGGACTGTATGGAGCTTACACTAAAATACGTATTGTACGAACAAATGTTTGTTTCTTTCCCAAGATAAACATATGTAATTTTATATCCTGTACAAAGAAGTTTTACAGTCGATTCCGTGAGTTCAACACAATATGAAAATCCAAGACATGGTGGCGGTACCCACGACTTTTCATCCGACACAAGATGTGTAAAGGCGTAAATTCAAAGCCTCGTAAAATATGAAAAATATCCGAAGATGTTCTCCTGGGCTATAAAACACCGCATCCGACCATCCGAGGGCGGACTTCAAAAATACTATGCACACAATAAAACAACTATACGGTTGGCCGCACCTACAAGTATGCCGTCTGTAAAACTGAAGAACGCTCTTATGAATTTTATGGATAAACCAAATGCGGACATAAAAGACGCTTTCAGTCGAAATTAAGATGTCGGGTGTTATGAGTTAACCGCAGTGTTTCCTTTATAATACTGGTAAATTAGACTAGCTTCTTAGTTTAGCATACATGCTAGTAGCTAAAGTACAAGGGGAATGATACTTTTTTTATCTCATCTATTTTTTTTTATTTTCATGCTACCTAGATCTAGCGATTTTTATTAGAACTACTATTGACTAACGTATATTACAGGAAGTTTGAGAGTAGCCCTAGTGGTAGAGAAGGTAAAGAGTAAAAGGTTAGCATGGTATGGGCATGTTATGAGATGGATGGATTGCGTGAAAAGTGACATGATCAAGAAGGGAGTGATGACTGAGATAACGTATGATAAAGCTATGTGGAGGACAAAAACCTGTTACCTACGGGAGTAGCATAAGGAGGATGATGATGATTGACTAACGTATTTTAACTATAGACGTTAAAGTTTTACTGTTATTTAACAGGAATTAAAATTCACAAGATTTCAGATATCGACAGTTATGCGTAGCAATATTTTGTTGTCATAAAACTTAGTTTCATACTCGACTAACTTATTCTTAGCTTATTCTGTGCAATCTGCTATGTAAATTTAATTGTGCCCGAGGTCTGCGTAAATCTCTGCTCTCTCGCTGCAAACTTAATTACTCGCCCAGCCACTCCGCACGATTAACGAGCCTTGCTTTTATTGTGTCTACATCGACAAAGGGAAAAAACAAGGGAAATGATATTACTGGAGGCGCAAACGAACGTGTTTTCAACGCCGGATTAGCCTCCACCGCTCACTTCAAAGGAACCATGAGATGCATTGTGAATAGGAAAAATTTTAGGCACACGTTCAAAGGACTGAGTTGTTTTCGTTTTACTTATTTACAAAGTTCCCTTGCCTCTATATCTCATTAACGCTGAGTGCGATCCGTCTCTCTTCACACGTCTGGCACGAATCCAAATTCCGGAATGACAGCATTAAGCTTGGAAATTCGCAAACTTTTGCCATAACCGAATGATGTGACCCAATCCCGTGATATCTCTGCCATGTATGCGCCAACAAATGCGAACTTTCTTGGCCTAATACATATGTTTATTATCGATAATGTTTTCGCATTGATTTATCTTTGAAGCACTGAAAAGTCGCTGTAGTGTTATAGTGTAATTATTTATAAACAACTTGGAGAAATAAATACTATAAAAACTGAAGTAAAATACGCGCTAGCCGGGGAGTTGCTGAAACTGTATTCCCTGCGTCAACGTTGCAACGCTAATTTTAAATATTTTTTTTCTTTCATTTTATTAGTTACGTTTATTCATTATTTTGTAATTAATTATAATACTTTTTTTTATTCATAATGTAGTTTTGATAAGGATTAAATGTTATTTTATTTTATTTTTTTACTATTACTACTGTCAAAGCTGTAATTACATACATCCAGAAGAAAGAATTCTTACTATATATTTACCCTGGCATATCCATTAAAGCTAGCCGATATTTACTTTGTTCGCACATTAACATTCTTAACCGATTATGTTTTCTGGTAATACATACGTGATTCTATGTAATGCAGTAAAACATTTCTCGAAAGTTCTTGCATTACATTGTATCACTTTTTTTGTTTACATCTGAACTCGACCGCCGCAGCGTCGCCGCTGATGTTCGGCCGAATTCGAAGCAAAAAAACAAGTTTATTCTATTATCCAGATTGTTCTCGCCTCGAATGCCAAAACGCTACATTGTAGATGCCAACGGGACGCAGCCAACTAACTTTATGAGATATGTGTTTTCTGCAGACAATGCTTTTACGCTAGCAGAGTATCTGAGACCAGTTTGAGTTATTGTTTATTTCCTGTGTTATCTAACAGTGTTGCCACTAATTTACGACGTACTTCCTACTTCTGTATTCGGTAGTTACATATGTTGTGGCAACTTGAAATTACTAAGCTGTCATATTTTGCAAAATGGTCAATTCTTCTTTACAATACAAGTGTATTTTTGTGTAAGGTTAGTACTTACAGAATGATGTCTAGTTATATTTGCTTATTTCTAAAATTCCATTAAATACAACTATATATAGGAGATTCTTTTGATTATATTCAACAACTTCAAAATTAGGTACAAGTGTTCTTGAACTAACGCGTGCATCTTTTTACTCGATGGTCGAGTATACTTAAGCACGCGTGTACACTTTTTACGCCCATATACGGTCGTGAAGCACCGGAAAATAAATTACCTCTGCTTAATATTAGATTAAGATTAAGATTATTGGTTGATTAATTTAAAACAGTTTAATTAAGATCACCATACATTTGTAATGATGAATTGTATACAGGTCTTTATGTTGAAAACAAATAGGTCAAATGCGGAAATCCGAAAATAAGCGTACGTGAACCGAATTACTTTGTTTGCATTATTGTCGGATGTGGAAAGATGAGAACGATTGGGTAATTTTAAATACTGTTCTGGAGTATATTTAAATAACAAAAACCTATCACTATCGATGCTACTATGTTTCTTCTAAAGAAACCATAGATTATAATATTTTGCTATACCATAGATATATAAATGCTTATTTAATCAAATATATTTAATCGTATTCACAGTCGTGTAAACGTTCTTACAATGTTTCTCAACAAAATATAAGATACTGTTACGTGTACCGTAATTGCTCCATAATTTCCCCATACTCCATTAAACAGCGTATATAGTCTCAATAAATTTGAAAATACAACTACTGGAATATAATTACGTAGAGATATTAAGCACCTTACGCTAGCGTTAAGAGCGAGGAAGCCGTTACATTAAGATATTGTACACACTCTCGACTTTATTCACATCGGACGCAGTAAATTTTAATTATAGATCTCTTAATAAGGGAAGCTACGCGACATGGTGTCGGCTCATCAGGCCCGATGATGGCATGTCTAATTGGTGCTGTAAATTTAAATAACTCTGACACCTCGCGATCGCAGCTCGGCCTAATTGAGTGAGGGAATCGTAAAAATAATTTTACACGGCTCATTTGTTTCGAATGCAGTTTAAATCTTATTCCTTTAACGATCATAGACCTGGTGTGTTCTGTTTTAAGGTTAGATGCATTTTTAATGTATAGACCGATTTGAAATGCTTCACAAAGATGAAAAATGGTTTGAATTAACAATTAAAAAAAAAACCAGCACTGGTTTCTTGTATAATGAGTTCAGTTAGACTGGCATTTTCTTTTTAATTATGTTAATATTCACGATATGATTAGAGGCACGGGCAGGACTTTACTTCGTGAGTAAGAAATGAGACGGGCTTTTATGTAATGGCTAATTTCCCGCGGGGCCTCTCATTTTCTGACTCATTTTTATTCGATCCTGAATAAAGCAACTATATAGGGACTTCGTTTAATTTCTGTCCGCTAATGGAAAATAAATCTTTTTATTAAACAGCTTCCAATTTAATTTAATTTTGTTCCTTTATGTCTTTTAAAGCAAATGAATTCGACAGAAGTATCATAGAATACTAGCGACTCTGTCCGCGTGGAATTAAAAAAAGAAAGTATCTGTGTTCTTCCAGGCTATGCTCTACATCTATGCCGAATTTCACCGACATCCGTTCAGCCGTTTAGGCTACAAACTATAACAAACATCTATTCATCCATCTTAACTTTCTTATTTATATATAAAAATGTATGTAAACATTTATATATAATATGCCCGTCTATGTCACCTACCCTTTAGTAAAAGTCCGATCGAAATCGGCCCAGCCGTTTCGGTGATTACCCGGAACAAACGCGGCTTGCGGACAGACAGATATAAACAAAAAAAATTAAATGTGATTTTAGTTCTGGAATTTTTCTTTAGATATTACAAACAGACATTTCAATTTTATTATATGTATAGAATAGATTATGCATTAATAGATATTATATTACATTGAAAATAATTAACAATATTGCAAGATAGTAACACCTTTATACTTTATGAGACTCAATGAGGAACCAGCTACTCCTTATAGCCAATATAAAGACGTTATGAAATTCTTAGTTGATGAGGCAGATTACATTTTAGATTTAACAAGACCAATAAAATGCAAGAAAGTCTTCATCAACTATATATATTTATCTATAGTGTTTGTAATAAACGGGTTATATCAGCACGGAGATATGAACGCAAGGGTTTTACTTTTGACCTTTGTCAAAGTAATAAATATGGTACTGAATGTGTACATAAAAAGAACTGTATGTTAACAACGACATATTAACAAAAATATAACCAGCTAGGAGAAAAATCTAGAACAAGTAGTCGTATGTCTCTACCTTTATATATGTTTAGACAATAGAGTGCATTTGACATTTATTACAACGTTTCTATTAACTATTGCTAGTAATATTTTCATTGTATTATATTAAAACAAGTAACATAGTAATACCTCATTGTTTAAAGATATTTATGTAGAAAATATGCACATTTTAAAACTGTTTTTCGATTTTATACTATAGGATATGTTAGATTTTAGATGATTTCGAAAGTAAAAGTCAATACGTAACAAGGGCCTGTATTGCAATGGGATTTATTACCACAAAACGAGAAGAAAACAATAATGTGTTGTTTTGAAAAACGAGCGACGGGCCACGCTCTTGCACCCTCTAAGGAAATGGAACGATTTTTCACTGCAAGGAAACTCGGTGAACAGCCTTCCTAATAAATTGTGAGTGGGATTAGGGCCATTCTTTAGAGAATTTAAATATTCACCCGGATACGGTAAGCTTAGGGCGCTTGCACACTATCCCGATTGAAAAATGTCGCATTAATGTACTGTAAGGATTTGCTGGTACTTCATTCAAAGATAATCTAGAATATTCCATTCTTAACGTAGTTCACTACTTCCACCGTTGATACTTTAAAGATTTTTAATCTAGCTCTAGTATGAATTAAAAGTTTTAGGGCCCGTCCCACCAAATTGTAAATTGTCTGATAACAATCCAACATGTAAAATATGTGATGGAAATATCGGATTTTGTTCCCTTATCTGACAGTAACGTAATGTTTAAGCTATCTGAGCCTCTATCAACCAGTGGTGGGGCAGGCCCTTAAAAACATAACCTTCCAATAAAAACAAAAGAACATTAAACAAAAAGAACATGAATAAATATCTTGAATGTTTTTTGTTTTTGAGATTTTAAAACAAATGAAGACGGATTTTAAAACAATGTATTCTAAAAAACGTTCATATCTGTCTCGTTGATACGATATCATTGATATAAATTAGGAAATAATCGCTTCACTGTTCTCGTAGGACCAATTAAAGATACGACTGTCGCCAGGCTAGGGGAGTAGCATGTGGCCACCGGATGACATCAATGAAAGTTATGAGATAACACGTTGACCCCGTAATATAGAACTATTGTTTTGATACTTGATACTCGGTATCATATTATACTTTGTATCTTAAAGTTGTTAATCAATTTTCTAATGTAACTACTGTGTGTGAATCTAAATTTCGTTCCAAACACTAAATGTTTTCACCATAGATAAAATGCACAATAGTCTATGGTTTCATTTTTGACATAATTACGGCATTGAATTAAAATGGCATATACGACAAGTTTAATTCCCAAAATAAAGTTATTTTCGATCCCATATTAAAAGGCATTCAACCCATAAAATGTATAACTAATGTAAACACTACTAAAAACACTTTAAAAGTTGATAGATGAATTTTATAGAACAGTAAATCAATCAGTACCATAGACATTTATAGATCTATTTAATCTGTTGCAACATTGCTTTTTAGTTTTTAATTCGAACACCGGCGCTAGTGTGCACGTTTGTCACGCCAGCTCATTAGCAACAACTTGTACGTGTATGTAGACACCTACGCTCTGCACTTCAGACACGCTTCTCTCAATCAGTCCACGGCTTTCTTTTTTAATTAAGCATTGCGCTGTCATGCGGTATTCGAAGCACTAAACGAAGCAACGTATTCGTACTGATTGGTTATTTCCTTCGTTTTATTGAGACAAGTAAGTAATCATTGTAAATTAGTACTATACGAGTAACTCAATTATGTTTTGCTACTGGCAATGAACGAAATCTTACTTATATTTTACACAAAAACTACAGCTTGTGTATCTATACTAATATAATAAAGCGTA
>LD688974.1:4678553-4692208 GCA_003118335.3 Papilio memnon | reverse complement strand
AACCAATTTTAATATTTTTCATTCAAAGAAACCACATGAAAGCTCAAAGCTCAAAGTAATGTAAATTAAAAAATATAATAGATACAGTTACAAATTGTATATTTGTACTTATTTTTCAAAAGTACTGATTTCATACAAATTCATATTCATTTTATGTATTACAAAGTTAGGCTTAAGTGCTTTTCGTTTTTACAATAATAGGTACAAGAATCACATTGAAAATGAGACCACTAGATGACATATTTTAAATTGCAAAAAGTATTTAACTTCAAAAGTGTTTCAATATATTTTGAAAGGTATAAGAGTACGAACACCATATCATACTAATATTATAAATGCGAAAGTTTAGATGGATGGATGTTTGTTAGAGTTTGTAGCCTAAACCACTGAAAGGATTTCGATGAAATTTGGTATAGATGTAAAGGATAGTCTGGAAGAACACAAGGGCTACCCACTTTTGTTTTTTTTTAAATTCCACGTGGACAGAGTCGCGAGTGAAAGCTAATAAAATATATTTTCCTTTATAAAGTCTTTGTCGGGCAAAGGTATATTTGATGCACAATATTGTTGATCTTATGTTTTAGCATTCAATGTTTTAAGTTCGAATGTTTTGTTTACATTAAATTGATAAAGACCACCCGGCTTTCATACGAGAGCTCACATGAAGCGTTTTGTGCCAACACCAGTTGGTTTGCCTCAAGACGTACACACCAAAACAAACAGAGGAAAGCGGCCTTTTTATTTCTTTGCTCTATAGAGGAAAAGATACTAAGAAATAAAATGCTTTCCTTTTATGTTACCTTTTGTGAGGATAACAAAGATCAAAACTATTATATGTTTTTATATAAAACATTCATAAAAATGTTTGATTAATTTCTCTGTGACCCTACACATTATCAAGAGGAAAGATTTGTATTTTTGTATGTAATGAATAACCTAAAAAAATATTGGACCGATTTAAAAATGTCTATATCTACATTAAAAATAAATAACATAGGCTCTCTGTATTACTATATTTTTACACGGACGAAATCGCGATCAAAGTCTAGTACAATATAAAACAGTTTCTATCACCTAAAGCGTGTAAGAAATAAATTATGTTTACGTCCTGTGTATGGCAACAGTCCAATTGGGCTAGTACATATTCCAGAGAATCTGGAGTGTTCAGTTTACTTACCATACCACTTAAGGTAAGATATTTTAGCCAATAGAGTTATCACGTATAGTTTTGAAAACTAGAAATTTTATTGAAAAGGGAGAGGATTTTTTTATAAATATTTCTGTGGTTGTGCTATTTATCGGAAGAGGAACGCATTTGTTATTTCTTTTTCTGCAAATCTTTCTCATCCTCTATTTTTATAGAATGAATAATAAATGAAACAATCGTTTATTAGTTAACATTAAAGTTCATTTTTAAAACACCAACATATTAAAAATGTTTGCCTTCCCTGATAAGCTTCATTATAACCGCATTAACAAAAGCCATGTCATTAGGAGCCATAAAAAAATTCCTAAAACAACAAATAAAGTTAAATGCGAACATCATTAACGCTATCAAATCAAACTATCACGTCTTCATGTAGCTCAAAAAAGCTCACTAACGACGTTATCATCGGCTGAAGGGAGAACTGTCGGCTAGGAAAGCTCGGAAATACGACGGCGGGGAGGCTAGACGTAAAAATTCGTTTCCGACTCGAGCACGTACACATTTAGCACACTGCCTTAATGAATTCTGTTTTGTGGCGCAGAGTAAAAATATTTTTTTTATAAAAACCCGTTTACTGATTGATCTGTGACATTGTTTAATATAGAACATTTATCTGTGTCTCATTGCATTTAAGATCCTATTATACCAGCTGCCAGTAGACAATAATACTGTTACCAAAATAAACTGCTCTGTGTTCCGTTGCGGTACATATAATGTGTACACACAGAGTGTATTCGCGATCCCCTTGTCGCGATAACACGCACGGCAAGCGGCAAGCGATGGTACCTCGCCGGCGCCCCGTACCTATTTGTAATTTACTTAAAAATATGGATGCAGATAAAACGAGGGCCCTCTTGTGTCGGCTAATTCCACAACTTTGTTACATGTGTGCATAAAACCTTGTGAATTTACACGATGTTTTGCATTTTGTCGCGCGATAACAGTCATAAAAATCGATGGCTGGATTATATCGGTGCTATATTTTTATGTATGCTAATATTCTATGCATATTAAGGTTGCATATAGACGTATAACATTATAAGGCCAGTAAATATAGCAAGGTTTGCTTACGACAAAGAAAACTACAAAAAAAAATCCTTAAATTATTTAACACTAATATGATGCAGTACGTTGACTTTAGAATTAATACCACTGCTATTACTAGCGTTATCTAGTATTCTCATAGTACGTAGTATTACCAATCTTAAGCTGCTTAAGTCGATGGAACTTAAACTAGGATTAAGCTCGTATTTACTACACAAGCCTTACTCACGTGGATTTAAGTTTTATCCTTTAAATTACAAACAATAAGGACCTTGATCTATAACTTAGACATTAATCGATGTAGAAATATATAGGTAATCTAAATCACTTGATAAACTCCAAAATATTTCAACTGACCCTGTCTGAACTGTCTTATTTTAAACTACCGATTCAACCTAGCTTCGCTTGCGTGGCAAAGAATATATGCCTTCTTTTTTTCTTCATATCCATACCCTTCCCGTTGATGTAAAATATAGCCTATGTCACCCAGTGCTACGTAACGGCGAAACTATTTTTGAAATCGGTTCAGCAGTTTTTGAAATACAATGTGTTGGCGATGCAATAATCCTTTTTGGTTTTATATTTTTACTTTTTTGTATAAATTATAAGTTAGAACGTAAGTTTTTAAATTTAATTCTTTTTTGAATATATTTGTTAGTCTTAATTAAATCCGTAACACGTTTGCTAGGCTGTTTCTTTTATATTTTTTCCTCTTTTTATTTTCATTTTTATTTTCATTTTTAATTCTCTATTTTCCGCGAGCTCCTCCTCCGCCTTCCTGTGCGAGCCAAGTCAGGCAACCATTGTGCATGTCAAAAACAGTGCCAAGCCTCAAACAACTCCTATGATAACATGCCCTGCTGAAAGTGAAGTGATGCCGGGGCCAAGCAGACCAGAGGAAAATTCTCCACCAATAGTAATCGTGTCTGTATCAACTGTGCACGAGCCAATGGACGAGTCGATGGCACAAGAAAATGTGTCACTTGATGTGAATGTGTCAAGTTCCATGCAGGACAGTTATGTCGGCACCACTTGTAACAAGATCTACGACTGATGAAGAAAATGATATTGATTGGTCTTCAAACAGGCCAAGCAATATCCAACACTAGCAAAACAGAACTTTTACCCTGGATAATCCTTTTGTGAACACAAAACTCAGAAGGGTTATGAATTCGCAGGAACCTGGACTTCCTGTGCGTCTTTTTCACAATGCAAACAAAAAAACTTTCTTCTTTATAACATTAGCACAGATTAAATTTCCTTGCGCAAATTAAAATTAAAAACAGGAATATATTTATTTTGTAGAGAATGGAGTAGAAAAAGGACTCGTAGATTCATATATTTGAATGTTAACCAGCCATCCGGTCAGCACTCAATCGTGAATGTAAAACAATCGATGTCAGTTGCGGTGCCACCATATTGTGCTGTTCAATTGCACGCTCGGTTAGTCTCAATTTATGAACCTAATAGATTTTATTGCTAATAGAAATAAGAGCGATATTGCCTTGCACACGATATCCGTGCACCTGATTGAAAAATTGACCACCCATTCAACTATTTTTGCATAGCATAAATATTTATGAGTACAATGTAGAAAAGTTATGCAATATACACATCCGTTTATTTATGCTAATGGTAGAGTTTCCTTAAACTAGGTACTGCGGCGTGGTGATTTCTATTAACTAAGTTCTTGGTAGGTAATTGTCAAATCTAGTTGAAAAACTTGAACAATGTCAAATGTTTTCTAAGTCACTTGTTTAATACGACCTTTCCACCAATCTGCGTAATAAGATGTTACATTTCTGGTTCTTTTATATTGAAATATAGAGTACTCTTGTAAATATGTAATTTTAATCATACTTATCATTCTAATATTATAAATGCGAAAGTTTAGATGGATGGATGGATGTTTGTTAGAGTTTGTAGCCCAAACGGCTGAGCAGATTTCGATGAAATTTGGCATAGATGTAGAGGATAGTCTGGAAGAACACATAGGATACTTACATTTGTTTTCTTTAATTCCGCGCGGACGTAGTCGCGGGCGAAAGCTAGTTGGAAATAAAGATTTAGACGATAGAATAGATTTAAACAGTGGTCGTTTACAGTTTTAATTCCAAATTGTTATCAAATTTTTCACTACTTATAGCCGTGTGAACCTTTTTAATTACCGAGCGTTGTGTACCCCTGGCCGGCTTATTAAAAGCTCAACGGATAACACAAAGCTGTGGACATTAAGCGCGTTAGTCACGGTTTATTTTGTACAATAAATCACCAAAAAAAAGCAGGCACCATTGTTATCGCGTGACTTCACGTCGCGTTGTGTGTACGAACCGATGTCATAATTCTACCTTCGTTGCCTACGACTGTGACTAATACATTTACAAGGTATCGTAATTTCTTTTAATTGAAGTTTTATAGCTTATATTACAATAGAATGTTTTATGAATATCACCAGAAGCGATACATACGAGTACGTGTAATGTTTAGTTATCGTGTACCTCGATTGCTAGTAAAATTAAATTAGTTGGAGGTCGAAATACTTCTAGTGCAAATTTAGTGAAGCAAGCCTTATCCTGTTCTTTCTTATTCCTTGTCTTTTTTTCTATACTATATGACTACCATTTTCCACTCTGAACAGTAAAGAATATATAAATAGGAAAACAAAGTTGTGGGTTTAAATTCGACATTCTACTTTGAGTTGTCAGGAGCATTATTTTATAAAGTTATCTTTGTCGATCTCAAAATTACTTGAGCATCAATTTACGATGGTTAAATCTCAAATACGATGAATTACCGCTGTAATAAATACGTTAAAGTTGAACTTTGATCAGAGCAAATTCCGTCAATAACTTCCCAGACAATTCTGTAGGGAGCCCACCTACACCTGAAGTGCAGAACTGGAAATTGGAAACCATAACTCAGCAAGTATTAGGGGGAAGGGAAACTCCGCGGCCGCGCCATCTGTACTTCTTATCTATGCCTATAAATATTATACGGAACGGTACGAGAGTTACGGTTCCAAAAGTATCTATAGTCTACGCTATGTAATGGATAATTCATGCACCCCTTGCGACGTTCAGCTTTCAGTAATTTTAAGGATGTTTCAATAATTATTATACGCGATTCTGCATTTTTGCGCAGAATGCTTTATGTATTCAGGAAATTTTATACAAGTACGTTCCAAAGTTCAAAGAGTAAACGAGTATTAAATGTATATACGTTGACAAGTATTTTATATACTAGGATTATTGTATAGCAGTTACAAGGTCACCAAGTCTCTAAACAGAGCTGGAGATAGACCATTATATTTCCTTAACCTTTAATTAGTCGAGATAGATTTTCTGTTCAGTTTAAAACCTTAAGTATTAGATGTCACATTTGTAATTAAATACCTTTTTAAAATCATTAGTCTCATTTTGTTAAAAGTAATAACTATGGAATATGTCAATCAACGTCTAGAAAGTCACCGAACATCTCGTGAAATTATCTTTTTTGTCCTCACTATGTCGGAAATTGTTACGACATCGTTAATGTAGCATTATGTTAACATAACAGCGGATTTGGTTCATTTCCACCTCATTGTCACATTCCCTATTTCATCGTATTATATTCTTGTGAGAAACGGCTTTGTTCATTGAGACGAAGGCGTTAGGAGTGTTTGCATTATGAAAAACGTGACAAAAGTTGAAGCGTATATTATCATTTTCGAGTAAATATTACATTTTGCAATTAAATGCATCTCACAAACAAACCAGTCAACCGAGTACTATATGCGCTTCTATTTAATGATCTTTCTTTCATTTGTAAATTTTTCTCTGTCACGCCGGCCCTTGACAGCGTGATAAAGAGCGCTTCACATCAAAAAGTTCGCTAGAGGGGCTACGAAAAAAATACACAGGGAAACTTAATCAAAGCGTGATACGAATTTAAGAGCTTTAAATACATGTGTGTACCTACATGATTACATACTTCATATATACGAGTATTTTTAATTAAAATATTTCAAGTCAAATTTGTTCTACTGTACTGTACACAAAACAAATGACTATATGTTTCATTAGATAGAGATTCTATCGTGTATTTTGTGTGTGTTATCTCCTCTCTCCGTTTCTCCTCCTTCTTCGCTCGCAGATCTTCTTGTAGACTTCCGGGCATCTACAAAAATAGTCTTATACGATTCTAAATTAAGTGTTAAATTAAAATTTTGTTATAAAAATATCTTATTTAATACACAGCAATAAAACGCACCATTTATTTTATATTTTACGTTCGTCTTATTTAGAGCAGTGAGTATAAAAGTTGAAGAGTCATCCAGCTTTATTCCTTGACAAGAGCCGTCATCCAACACCTGGTGTGAAATGCAATCAAGTTTAATTATTACGGGTATTAATAACAAGGGCGCAGTAGGGGTGAATTCCCGACCCGTTGTCATAGCAACGCCCTATGTTACAACGCAGGCTGTTGCGACATGCACATCTAAATACATGTTTTGATATTTATAACTAAAGCTTATTAACTCTTATGCTATATAATAACGAAGATTTATAGTAAAAGTCGAATATAATAAAGAAAAGTTACAACCAAACTTGCAGTTTTCTTTACCACAAAAAGTTTTGTATAAGGTAAATAAAACGACATAGATATTTTATAAACTGCATTTTAATAGGATTGACTAATACTTCATAATATACAAAAGAAAACCGTCGTCAGTGGCTTAGGAATCTGGTTTCAGTATAAAATGCTACAACTAGACTAAACAGATATTGGGTATTGGTTCCGTTTGTTAAATAATATTTCACTACTCACAATAAATAGGTTAAAGGTAAAATTGTATAAGGATATCAAATATTTGAAATTATGTACAAAACTATTAATTGAACGAGAAATTATACTATATCACAGTCACTAGAGAGATGAAAATGCTAATGTCTATTCCAAATTACCAGCAGTCTATTCAAAACACTTCAACAATATTACGCGAGAAAATTTTGCCACCAACCATATACAAAAGCAATCACAGCCAAAAATAAATTTAAAATACCCATACGCGACTATTGCGTGAAACTAACCAGGACAAACAATAAATTGAGCATTTACATGAGGATTTAAGATCTAAATTAATATAAGTTATGAAAAAATATTTACAATTCACTACAATTTAATATTGCTTGAGTTACGCACTAATGATATTTGCTCACAACGAAAATTTTAATTGGAAATTAACTTCTATAAGTTTGTCCAGAACAACCCGATGCGCCAGAATGACTGGGAAATGTGTGCAAATCTCCGTATCCTGGTTCTCTGTAAAGATTATGAAATTGATGAGTATAATGGTTTAAAGTCCAAAAAAAACCGATCGATTCGAAGTTTTTGTTGAATGATTGAAATAATTGAATTAAAGTATCATAATTTAATAAACTAAATAGTATGAACTAGTCAGAATATTTCATACCTTTCATATGGCGGTGGAGGAAGAATGTCACATAAATTCATTCTACAATTTTGATCGCTTCTTCCACCTTGAGTTAAATGTCTCGTATCAGTTCCGATATGTCTAAAACTATTTGCTCTTCCTAACCAATGCCATTGAGGATAGTCGTATTCAACATCTGCGACGGCCCATTCTTTATTTCCATCATGATGACTTGAAGATCGGGACTGATTTGTTTTACATGATGGACATTCATCCACTGGTATCTCTTGTATTTCATCGACTTCATTTCCACATTTTGTCATTTCACTATAGTCTTTAGTTAAAGTCGAACTACTACTGCGACAACACGTTGAACATTCTTCGTTCGAATATTGATTACTATCAGCGAATGACCTGACCATACTGTTATCGTATGATCCCGGACTTACTGCACATTTAATGCAAGAATCCTCAGCGTCTGTGTGATCCTAAAAGTTAACTTCATTTGTATCAATCCTTCCGGAATAAATGTCTTTCCAATTTAATCATATTCCACCTACCTGATAGTTTAATTCAGTATAAATTGCACTAGACGCGTAAGGTTCAGGAGCTATTCGACGTTCTTCGTGAACTATATTTTTTAAATTACTCGCATGTTGTGGAAGACTATATTCGGCTTCCATAGCCATTGTGTCTATTGTATGACCACCTATATGTGAAGAGAAATTTATTACAATACAAACATTTTCTTCCATTAAGTTAAATAAACAATAATATTTCACTGTTCAGCTTAAGACTTACCATGAATCCGACTTTGATGACAGTTCAATATTTCAATTCGAGGTTCATTAGAGCCTTCAAACATTGGCCTCTCGCGAAGCCATACTGCTTCTTTACCCAGTAAACATTGCTGTGCATTAGCACTCGGCGTACCTAGTAACCGAATATAACGCTTGAATAAATATAGCAAAAAAATACAAAATATAATAAACACCACTGCATTAATCAAACTGACCTACAGTACTTTGACTCTTCCTTTGTTTCAACTGTTTCCTACGCAGATAAAATATTATTCCCGCACCAACAAGTACTAATGTCAACAGCAAAATACACATCGCTAATAACCAAGATTCATGGAACATCGTTAGTAATGCTTTATCTCGTGCTGGTTCAGTTCTGAAACAAATGAATCTTGCTTTATTGATCGTCCTGATAATGTAGGCGTGAACGCCCACATCTATCGTATTAACTTCGACCTACTCGTTTAGTTGACACTTACTGTACGTAATGTCTCTGAGATTGTGTAGGCAGCATATGTATGAGGGCAGGTGTACTAAAAGGTCCGTGTCCTTTCCTTGTGACGGCTGCAGCTCGGGCACTATACCGGCCGCCCGCGCGCAGAGAGCTGGCGGTTGCCGCACGAGTGCGTGCGCCCAGGGACATTTGACCAACCACTCGTCCGTTAGTACCCCCTCCTACTCGAACTTCAATCTAGATACAGATTTTTTATTACAAAAAGAAATTTTAGTTTGCAATTACTGAGGACGGAATGTTTATTACCAAATATCCAGAAAGTTCTCCATTCCAACTATGAACTGGAGGCGGATCCCAACGAATCCATGCTGAAGTTGTATTGATCACTGAAGCTGTTACACTATGCGGAGGAGCTGACGGTACTATAAAAATAATATTATTGAATTTCGTAAAATGACAAAATTAATGCCGGTGAATTGGGAGTTACTAAATGTCCTTACCGTCTTCTTCAGTAATACCAGACTTCATATTGGACGGTTTACCAAGTAATAACTTGTAAAAAGGCATCAAAAATACGTTATACTGAGCGTATGGCATCAACCCTGTTAGAATATGACTCGACGATCCACTGTTGTGAACCGTTGTCATAGAAAAATTATCAAATTTAGAAAGTTCCGTCAGACTATCAACTGTTTCATTTAAATTCTGATTCTGTATTTCAAAAGCGAATTTTCGATTAATTGACGATCCGTTAAACCATATTTTAACACCTTCCAAATATTCATTGTAATCTGTCATTACCTGAAATATAAATAAAGTATTCAAGGCACAACAAATATGAAGGATATAATATTATCTCGTATTTACATGAATTTAATTTTGTTTTTCTAATAGTTAATGGGCAAAATAATTTGCACTCACGTCCCAAACAACTTTTATCGTTGTCGCAGACATTCCTTCCACTCTTCGTAACGTTAAAACATCTTGTTGTAAATATCTCCGAGCTTGTACTAATTCGTATTGCGTCATCGGCGGATGGTTTTGGGGTTTATTTATTTCGGGATAAGGTGACGACGATTCGGAATTTCCGTTAAATGAATTTGCTTCTCTTCTTAGCACCTATGGACGAAATCATGTTTAATCTATTTTTATACAAATGTTTTTAAATTAGAGCAAAATTAAAGGTCTTTCTGAACCCACTGGCTTCGAGCTAGTAATAACGTCAAAACTGGCCTATTATGTTGAAACAATTTTAGGAGTTCCTCAAGTATGAATAAACAATACGTACTTGTAATGACACTGTATGTAAAGCACTGCCCGCAGCACTGACAGCTACACAAGTAAGCCTTCCAGCATGTTGTGCAAACACTCGCTCTAAATACAATGAACCAGTGCTATGCATCGAATTTGGAAATATCAATTCCTGTAAAACACTCCAAAGCATTAATATCATTTGTTAAATAGTAATTAAAAATTTGTTGTATAAAAAACTACCTGAGATCCTTCCATTGTCCAGAAAACCACAGGTGTAGGCGTACCTTCAGCTTCGCAAGGAAACGATACTGATTCCCCTTCCCATGCAGTTTGATCGGAAGGCACTCGTGTGAATTGAGGCAATGCTAAGATACAATTTCTAAAGTCATTAAAATACTCCAAAGATTTCGTTAGCGTAGTCGTTACCAACTAATTTAATTGAAGTACCAAGACAAAATATAGTCAAACAAACAAGACACTATACACTTACAGTTGACTGTAAGTATAGCACTCGCACTGCTAGTACCAGCTTGACTCTCAGCTCGACATGTATATGCTCCAGCGTCCGAAGTTACAACCCTGTCAATACGTAACGAGCCGCGACGAATTATAGCATATGGAGATAAACCGCCTTTGTCACGAGACCATGTGACCGAGACGTCAGAATCTGGCGAGACCTGTAACAAATGACGTTAGACTAACCCTGTCTAGAATCATTAATCTGACCAAGATACGATATTCGTTTAAAACAGTATTATGTCGGTCGTGTTAGAGCAGTTAAATAACAGATCAGATGTACATATAACGAAGTAAATCAGATTAGAATCAAATAGGTCACAATGCATCGTATACAAGCGCATAGTGTGAAATTATTGATCAACTTACTTGACAATGAAACTCAACATTCTGACCAATCAATGCCGTTACGTTATTAGGTTTCACGATGAAATGTGGTCGACGCAACACGAGCAGGGTCGCGGGCCGCGATTGTCTTTCCCCTGCAACGTTAGACGCCACACACCGGTATACGCCGCTATCCGAGGGCAGGCTTTCCAATACATTTAAATTTCCTCCATCTACTATTGTAATTCTAAAAGAAAATTACTATTATTTTTTTACTTTGTTCTGTATTTATTATAATTTAAATACCAATAAATTGTGATCTAGAGAACATTGATTTAGATACGCATATATACTTTAACGTCCACATTATTTAGTAAGAATTCTTTAGGGATATTAAGCATACCGTCCATTAACTTCAGCATCTAAAGTTTGCCCATCTTTGGTCCAATGCACTGAGGGTTCTGGGTTGCCTCTGGGTGCAGAACATTCTAGTGTAGCTGGTTCCCCGCCAGCTACTTTTACATCCCGAGGTTCAGTCCGAAATTCATCTCGAAGTACTAAAAAGTAATTTCATTTCAACTCCATCAAATGGGTAACATTCTACAATTCATAAAAAGTTTGACAATAAAAAAATGCTAAATTCTTGAACTAGGTTGTTACATCTTAATTAAAATGGGTTTAAGGCATAGTAATATCATTAGTGCTTTAAAATTACTTTTGCTTTTGATTATTATGAAAATGTAGTTAAGTTAATTAAGCATCCAATTTGAATTTTGATAAGATCGATAAAACAAAAGGTCAAGAAAGTTATGAAATCGTAAAACTCAACGAAATGCCGTGATAATGTAACGGCCTGATTTTACGTGGACAATATTCTTTTGCAATCTAAACTTTAATAAGCATACGTATGAGGCAAGCAAAGACACATAAATTTCATATAGACTAGCTTCAGATGTATGCTTAAATTGTCATGCCTTATTTGTATGCTTCAGATTGTATTTGAGAATGTTACCGGCTATAGTAAGTGTGGCGTTCTTGCTAACCGCTTCCCCGACAGAGTTACGTGCGACACACCAGTACACACCTTCATCACTTTCCTTCTTCCCTCGCATGACTCTACAAGTAGAATTTTAATTTTATCCTGATATTATACCAAATGAAACCATAAAAATATCAAATACACGAAGCAATAACTTTATTACACGTTCTTGTACGGTTCGGTATATTGTATCTTTAGGTGGATGCATGCTTTTAATTGACATTCAAAACTGGATAGTATGCTTCCAAGTAAAAGTAAAATTATAGATTTCCTGTTTAGATGACAATTTAAAATACAACTGAGAATCATAGAACTGTAAATTCTAGAAGATCCTTTGTAAAAAAAGAAGTAATAAATCTTATTGCGACAACTAATTTACCTGAGAAACAACAGGCCATCTTCAAGTAGTACCCTATGCGGATGATCAGTAGCCGTAAGAGGTACAGCGTCTTTGTACCACAGGATCGTTGGTTTAGGTTTGCCTTCAGCCACACAGCGCAGGGTAGCAGGTTCACTCCTTCCGACCACCGTATCGGCCGGATGTTCCTTGATACGCGGCGCCCGGCTTTGGGCTTTCCGGAAATAAATTATTCAATACAATACCGCAAATCAGATCGATGCGGTGACTCATGGTATAACAATACGGTTTACATTGTTATGGTCTAATCGCGTGTTTGTTAGATGTTATAAAAATAAATTAATTACTTCAATAGAAACAATTAACGCTTACGAAGAACAAATAAAAAAAATTAAAAACTATTCAGACAAAGCCTAAAAACTGCCTTGTTAGTATAACAATTTTTTTGCATAAAATACAATAGCAAAATGTACCAAATTAATTATTTTAAAAAGGGTTTGTTTTCGACGTTTAGAGTAATTTAAAAAAAATTAGTTGTCTATAAAATATATTTGTAGTTTAGTTTTAGTAATGTAATTTCCTAAAATAATTTAAAGTTACTCAAAGAAAAACGGTAAATGTATTTAATTAGTTCTAACAAAGCAATTTTTAAAATCAAAAGTATACATTTAAATTTAATATAATACTAGCGAAACTCCGAGTGCAATTTAACTATAAATCCAGGCCGCTTAATTGGTAATTAAGTGTTGATTATCAGTATTACTTACCTTTAGTCGTCTGTAGTGAAGTAAACAAAAGATGCAAAAACAGAGCAGTCTTCAACTGGTTCCATGCACGTTTATCTCTTTTAATTGGTCCCTCGACCATACTTGACACTACTTACAATCACCTTGCACTTTATATTTATAGCACATATTTATCATTCATTTGTTATTATTTTTATACGGCGATAGTTTCCGAAGATCGCGATGTTTTCTTTAAACAAGTGACACAACCTCCCCGTGTCGTGTCCTTGGGGTTACTGCCCCCCACTACGCTAGATGTCATTTCGCGCCGACTCAGTAACGTAGGAGCTTTCGCGAACTTCAGCTTTATGATGATAGTCGGGATATGAGCTTTTAAGTGTTGGATTATTCGATTTTAACTTTGACGTCTCAATTTATAACAATTAATGTTAAAATGGTAATAGGGAAACTGTTTGTCAGCGTTTAGTAAATGTTTTTGAATAAAATTTGTGTTTTTT
>LD688974.1:4632596-4650800 GCA_003118335.3 Papilio memnon | reverse complement strand
AGACCATAAGTTGCTGCTAACATCAAGGAAGCAAGATTGCCATAGTTTGTCATCATGTCATGTCTTTTTGACATTTGCAATTGTGAATTTGACAAATGTAAACAATAAAATAAAGTTTTTATAATTTCACGCAGATGAAGCCGCAAAGGAACAGCTAGTTCACAATAAGTTCTATAAATAACTAGAAAAAATAAAAGAAAAAAATCAAATATGCAATCACTTTACCCTGTCTGTGCGGAATACTGATACAGCATAGAATATTTTACGACCGGGGTAAGTCGACACGACGTAAACTGTAGCTACATACAAACGTAATTGTGATAATAATTTAGGAAGGTTCCTTCCTCGTTGATATGAGAGTCACGGAGCACTCTATGAAACTTGACGAAGGCCCTGCAAGGGAAAGTTTCCTAGCAACGTTGTCTTACCCATACAAATGACTGCAAATTGTAGGATGTTGTGCCCGAATATTCACGAGGCTGCAGAAATATACTTTTTGGTTTTTTGAAATAAAATACTGGCCGATTTCTTTTTAGCGTTTGTCTTTTGTTATTATTTTTATTCAAAATGAGAAAAAGATTAATCTTAAATGTCAAAGAAAGATTAAAGGCAATCGTGTGCCACTAACAAAAAAAGAATCCTGCAAAAAAATCTTTGACAATCAAATTTTTTCGTCATGTTTTTGTTGACATTAAAGTTTGTAAAAACCGTTTTAAAAATATCTTTGTTGCATCTATTAATATTTATTACCATTTTAATAGGCACAATTATGAATAGAAAGTTTTTAAAAAACATGAGTGACATCTGTAACCCATATCCAAAGCGTTTCTAATTAGAAATGACATTTTATAATTGCCCTGAATGGGAATAGAACATTCCTCGAGCCGCCTGCAAAGGTGAGAACATTAGGATAATAATCCCAAAACACAGTAATATACAGCTATCTCGTTTTTGTGCATGCGAATGAAAGAGACAGTCATATGTTTCGACAAGAGTTTCGGCGATTAAAAAAAACAAATTTCGAAGTCAGTCACGAGCGTGAAACAGAGCAACAAATGTCAGAAAAAGCTTTAATTTATACCGACTATTTGAAATACGGAAACTTCGTAGACATTCTGGTAGCTATTAATATCGCCCACGATACCAATTCAAAATAATTTTGTCATATTCGTAACTTTCCCTTTAATTATTCTTATAAATTGTCATTACGTTGACATCGTTGACGATTCACTGAAATTACGTAGAATGGAACTCAGGAATGAATAAAAAAATACTGTACAACATAAATAATAACTTCTTAGAGTATGATAATTCAAGACAGATATTTAATACTCTCTGAATATATAATTTTTTTTTAACAGTATATGTATTTTGCTATAAAAAGATTATTTTTTTCTAGCTCCTGTTATAAAAAAATACATTACTCGTAACGTGACCATTGCTATTTCTAAAACTTTGTTTCTCATTTATGACACCAAGCATAGCCTTAAGTTTTTATTTTATTTTCTCAGTTGTGTTTTAATTCTGCAGCAAATTTTAGAGTTGGTTACAAACACTAAAAGCGTAAAATAAGATTTCTTGTAATATCACTAAGTGCTAGTGAGAAGTTTTTAATTAAAAGCGAGAATCTTACATTAATCCAGCCGGCTAATTGATCCGACGACTGGCAATTTGAGCTGTATCTTGTTGATAATCTGCACGGAGATGGAACAAGTTTCAAACATTGATGTAGATTGAATGGAAACGTCAATTATAATGCAGAAGTGAAGGTATACAAAAGGATATAGCACATAATATCGTTCCTAAGAATATTTAAACGAACATAAAAGACATATATCTACTCTAATAACTCTTATCCGCGTTGTAAATGGGTAATTCTGTTATGACGTTTCCATACTTTAAACATCACTGCTAAAGATAGTACTGGGCTACATATGTTAATGAGGGTCCTATCACCGCGCTTCATTAGGAAGATATCAAATAAATGATATTTTACATTCTGTTACGATTACGGCCTCTTGCTTGGGCATTTTAAAATTGATACTACTAATGAATAGTACTGATAAAGTGTGCCAATGTTTATTAAGTGGTAAAACAGGATACATAATCGATATAACCTCTAGTTATTGAGGTGTTTTGCTATTTTTTTAACGAAATTTTCCAAAAATAATAAACTTGTATAAATTGCAAATTCTAACAAAAATTAATGACTAATTAAAAACAATTTGTATTTTCCTAAATAATGTTGGAAGAACATCGGTCGCTGGGGAAATTTTTCATTAAAATTAAGGCCGTTCGTCCCGGGATGACATTAATCAAGGACGGAAGTGAAGCGAAAAAAAAATTAATTAGACTAAAGCATACCGGTAACTGCGCTTCTTTCGTTTTCACATCAACTTAATATGAACTCTAAAACAATGGCGATATAAGCTGAAATCGTAAATTATTATAAAAAAATCATACGAAACTTGACAGAAAAGTGGCAGCTACAATCCGAACATTTGTAAAATTACCCAAAATGATGAAAGAGGCGAAATTCTATTAGACATTGTGAGAAATGTCTAGTATTTGTTGGCGCAATATTATCTTACTTTTATAATGTAGTCATCAATTTGGTGGATGATAATAAATTCTAGAGAACTGTTTTATTTTTTAAATGAATACTAGCGATGGGAAAAATGGCACAAAGCCAGCATCTTGAATGCATATACACTCATATTGTGACATGTGAGCGCGCGGGCACTACTGACTAACCTATAACACAACTGTTTAGTCGCTTGAGGAGCTCGCCCTATGAGCTTATATGGAGATGCACACACTATTTTTAGTTGTGCAACTAAACAGTTTTCATTGACTGCGAAACAATCGACAATCGCACAATATATATATATATATATGTTATACGATAGTCAAAGGTGCTCCCGTTCTTATTTGTAACCTTATTAATTTCGAGAGTTTGTATGTTGCCAGGATTTTCAATGGTCATCGAAAATGAAAGTGTTGGAAACGTATTGAAAATCAATGGCGTTGGCATTGCAGCGGACTGCCTTGTGTTGGGGGAAAGTTTTACGACCGCGCCGCCCTCACGTTGTTAGCTAAGTCCGGGTTGATTTCTTAAACATACAGTATATATCAAATTCTAAGAGACTTCAAATTATCATTAAAAGCAAATTTGATAAAACGAAAAATCTTTCTTCTGTTTGTTCTTAGCTAGATCTCGACTTTTTTACAATTAATTTTAGTATAGTGCTTGTACCTAATAATTAAAAGTAACTTTAATTTTGTACATAATATGCAATAAATTATATTTTCTGAGTAAATTAAAGTTCGATTGCTGACTCACTGCCTTTCACTTCAATTTACCATTAGGTAATTACGTTTACTTTCTTAATTGGGCATTTACTTTCATAATTGTACGTCATTAGTGGACGTATTTTGCCAAAATTAAAATGATAGTGAGATAAACATATTTTTGATTTTGATGATTAATCATATAATATTTTTTTTATAATTTCGATTTCGAAAGGACATTCATAATAAATGGACAACTTTTTGATTAAAACGTAACTTTTTCTTCTACGATTTCCTTAAGATCAGATAATTAATTTTTTTCCAATTACTGATTGATAATTTACATTGTTTTATCTGCTAGTTTTGTTTATACTATATCTCTAAGAATGCTTGAGACGGTCCCCTGAAGGCTCGCTGCAATTTTACGAGCGGTTTGCCTCTAGCCCCTAGCCGCGGGCCCCTAGCCAGTCAGCCCCTACACACGTCGCAAGTCTCCGTACTATACAGAGTTGTTCAGTTTTATCAGAATGCTACGTTCATTGTTTTTCACGGAATACAATTGTTAGAATGTAGATAGAAAACCAGCTAGTCGTTTGTGTTATAAAATAAACTTTATATAATTATTTCTTTATGTTATCTGCAGCAAACGTATGTTGATTCAATGTTTAGTTACACGAGCTTCGATGCATTGCAAAAATAAAAATCCATTTTTAGTTTCAGAATATTTTATTTCGAGTTAAAACGTCTTTTCAAAGTATTTGAATGTTACAATACAATTCAGTGAGCCATCTTTCTGTACAAAATTACTCGTTACTCAAGATTTTAAATGAGTTATTAGAAACACATGCAAACTCTACCACTTATCATGGATGATTTAATCTTTCCTCTAAATATTTATTACAGCCTCTAAACGATCAGAATAAAAATGACGACCCAATTATGTATTTATATCTCATGCATAAATCTAACATAATATGGGATGTTAAAGTAGAGGATTAATAATAGAAGACGCCGACAAAGTCCAACATAGGTATGAGAAATGCTACATTATTTAAAATATATTTAAAAACACAATAAAAAAAAGACATGCAGTGCAACGTTTCCCGACTCAGCCATATGTATGTGTATGCAGTGATAAATACATTGCAGAAAGTACATGCCGTTTATTTCACCTATCCCGGAACGTCCATGCGATAGCGAATTTAAAATTCCATTTCCCGGCATCGGGGAAACGCTCAAATAGTTCACTGTTAAATTTTATTCCAAGTACTTTTACATTTATCAATGTGTACAGTAGAAGGAATTAAGTATTCAAATACGTTTGGACTGATTTAACGAATTGGATATGTATAGACTGGGATTTTTTTTGTAATTCAACTTCAGTTTGATGATGTACCTACTAATGTGATTCCTGACTAAGCAATTTTTTAGGAGACAGACCCGATCATGGAGTTCTTCCATTATTGACATCCTCTGGATTCACTTTCACAACAGATGGCAGATTTTTTCGACATTCACAAATTAGCCTGTTACTAAAAGTGAAAAAAAAAATAATTTTTTTGAGCTTACGACATAACGTAAAAATTGTTTTATGACAAATGATAGAATAACGCCATCTAGCGATGAGAACACACATTTCGTCGGAGAACTTTTAATCTAGCGTATTTAGAAGTTAACACTTCATACAATAGATGGCGCTATAATATCCATTTGAAATTACCAGAAAAAGTAGCAAAAAATCTGAAGGGCTCAATCTTGCGTTTCTTTTCCAAACTCGTAAAAGTTCTTGCTATGTAATTTAATTTATTATCGCATCTGCAAAAATTGCGAAGCAAAAGGTTAGCGTGGTATGGACATGTTATGCAACGAGACGATGGGGACATAAACCAGAAAGTGTTAAGAATGAATGTGGATGGCTACAAAGGAAGAGGAAGGCCGAAGAAAGTATGGATGGATTGTGTGAAAGAGGATATGCTTAAGAAGGGAGTGGATTCAGATATGACGGCTGATAGTAATGTATGAAAGAGTAGCACATACTGTGCCTGCCCTCCGTAAGGGATAAGGGCAAGTTGATGATGATCTGCAAAAATAATCACGGTTACTTGGTTGTTTTGTTTTTTACTATTTGGATTACTATAGCAAAATAAAGGACAGATTATTTTATAAAAGAAATAAAACAAACAGGATACATTTTCTAAATAATATATTTACTAATGCCAAATCAATCTTAAACACACATCAAAACAGACATAAGTAATATGCACAATCTCTCTTAACTAAAACCAATTAAGGTCGATATAAATCTATTTCATTTACGATAAACAATTGTAAGAATTCATTTTCCTCTATAATACTTTAATGAAAAAAAAATTAATAATAATATAAATATTTACATAGATCAGTTTAAGGCACTTTATTAGTGAACTGCCATAATGTAGATACAATAAGTACAAATAAAAACAACGGCGTAACAAAGTCCGCTAGATGGCACTAAAATGTTTCAAGAAATTTTATTGAAACACAAATATAAACTATTTTATAGCAGACTGCAAATGATTTGTACGTTAATGATTTCATCACAAACTTTACATTAAAATCAGTTAGAATTGATCATTTTTAAATACCGAACGTTCTATGGCATTGCATTTTTACAGTAAATGCTGATTTTGTACACAAAAGGAGAAAGAATACGGAAATTTTATTGTTATAGTCCAATTCAATAGAAATTATATTTACATATTTCACTGTCTAACAATGTTATTATCTGGATTTGTTTTGAAGTGTTTGAATTGATACAAACATGTCTATTTTTAATAACTCTGTGATTACAGGCTTATTAATCGTTTAGATAGGTTTGTTATAATTTCTCATATCCATTGAATTGGACTATACATGAATACGTTCCACAAATATTTGCACATCTGACGTTAGCAAGTTAGCGCAAAAAATTGTCTTCTCTTTCTGTCGTTACTCTTGTGTATAAGTTCGTCTCGCGCACATATTCATGTAGCTTCAAATGCACAAAAATTGCAGTAGTATACAAAAAATAATATTGTCAAAATATATCGTAAAGTACCTACAATAGTATAGAATTTAATTTAACATAGAAAATTAAGAATCGTGCAAATCAACGTATATTTTGTTAAATTTAGTTTTGAAATAAAAACTATTAAAAGAGAATTAACAAAGGAAGTAAGTCTGGAAGACACTGGAAATAAAATATTGAATTACAATTCGGTAATTATTTTTTATATTTGCGTAACAATGAATTTTAAACTGTACCAATGGAGGCTAATAACGTCTGTTTAACAATGAAATACAAACAAATTAAGTACTTAAATAATGAAGTAATCATGGACGGAGAATGTAAAATCGAAATCGATACTAAAAGTTTGTGAAATCGGTCTATTGTATGAAATGTTGAAAATAATAAATTTTAACACTAAAAATTAATGAAGATTAAAATTCAAAGTATTTAAAAATTAATACGACGTTACTAAAGTCAAACTCGTAACTATATATTTTCTATCCTAAATAATTTTAGACGAATCCGATATAATCCTTTTTAATCTCAATATCAGATCTCTACTATAAAGTAAATATTTAATGCGTAAATATAATCAGGAGAAAAGTTACATCTTATGAAATGTAACCTTCTTCGTCTAATATATCGAGACTAATAAAATATCAACCAAATTAACACGCCTATTGCACTAATAAACGTTAATTGTTATTGCTTTAGAAAATCTCCTAATTTAATATATTAGCCAATCAACGACCCAAAGTTTGCAAATCTCGTCTATTGCGATAAATTAAACGTAAAATAGTTAATGTTTTAAACTTAATTAATATTATCATTATATTAAATTAAGCTTTGCTTGCTTTATTTAAACTCAAAATCTTGAAGAAAAATAATGTACCATATAACTTGATAACAAATATTAGATTATAGGTAGGATCAACTAAATTAGCTAAAATGCCCGTAATGAGCTTGTTTAAATAGATTGAGATTAACGGTGAAGGGTCTTTGATATTAATAACCCTTAAATGCATTTTAAATTTAAGTGTGAAATAAATATTTCAGTATAGATATAGATTCACAGATTAAGGGAAAAATAATTTAAAAAAAACTGATTTCGATACTAAACTATACTTTTGATTGTAGACTTTTAGCAACAATATGCATTTAAGGGTTAAGTTATTTTTACTCGGATTCTACTCGTGCAGATTAACATGGGACATGTCTCATGTTATTTTGCACGCATGGTATTCGTTTTTAGACTTTATAGGTTATTTTGCTGTTAATTTCAAAAGATCAGAGATTCCCTAGAGAGATTGCTACAATCCTAGTTGATAGTATATCTAAATAAAAACTATAAAAAATATTGAGATTAAATATCTGATATCATTTTAACTTAATTCAAAATGATCTAAAGTATAAACATTAACATTTAGAAAAGTTAACAATAATTTAATCTCTTCTAAGATTACTTAAATAGCATATAACAATTTGTATATAGAACCGCTTAGGTGAAAACATTGTACATGACAAGGCACTTAGTATGCACGAAATATCATTGTTATTTATAAATATTAGGCACTAGAAAATAAAAAAAAATATAATGCAATAATTATAATGCACTTGTAATAGAATTCATCATCTTACCAACTTATTTGTTTTGTCAAAAGGAAGACATATTTAGTTTGATAATTTTGGATATGATTTTCAAAAAAAAAACCTAAATTACTCTTTGGCTTTGAGGTTAGAAAATATATTGCCGAAATATATGATTGAAAGTTGATAAGTCGATGAGTATAACTTAATCTAATTTATTTGAATAGAAAAAGCAAAGCATAGTTATTTTCATTCATACTTACATTTTGTGTCTTCGCTATTGGCTGTTGAAATCAGTGTTGCCATTTCTTCTTATAATTTCAACTATTTATTAAATTTAATGGCAACATTTACCATAAAATTGTGATATATAATCAATTTGTACTTGTTTTTATTTATATAAACTTTAACTAATAATTATTTTGTTTAATACAGGCAGAGATAAAAAGAATAAGACATTTTAAGAGAAAAAATTACTACATAAAATAATAATTGAAACCTAAAATAATTTTTTAACCTCTCGCTAAAATTGTAAAATGATTTTATTTTTTTTTATTTATAGAAATATCGATGTTATTTTTTTGTGCTTAAAAAAGCAAATATATCTATATTTAATCTACACAGTAACATTATTAGAGCGTTCGCCATCTATTAATGGCAACACATTTAAATATAAAGACGACGCTAAATTATATTTATCAAAACAATTATTCGAAATTTATAAAAAATAATGTATTAATAATAAAGATCTCTTACAAACTTATGATAAATACTTAACTAAATTTAGCGCCGTCAAAGGACACGGGTAACCTAAAATTGTAACAACCAAAAACGTTCAAGTGATACAATAAAAGTATATAAGTCGATGGCGTGTGCCATTTCGCCACAAATATAAATGTTATTAGTTCATTATGTTATAAACATAACAGGCATATAAATGTTAATAGTTAGACTATTAAAATACATAGTATATGTTAACGTGAAAGGCCCAACGATATAGCTACGGTGATCGATGTTCCGATGGTAGTGTTACGCGGCGGGCGAGTGGCATTGTGGTGCCAGGGAGTCCGCGGCCGCGCCTCCTGTTAGTGCCACTGCTCCGTTAGCACTCACCTAGCGGGGTTAACGAGAAGAGAGAAAACAGAATGTTAGTATATCAACAATGTCATGGTCCGATAACACCTTAAGCCTCAATCGCGAGCTCTAGTTCCAGCGCTTTCAAGCTGCCGATTACAAACTATACCGCGAGTTTAATTATTAATAACTTTTTAATAAATGGAGCGCGTCACCATCTGTTAATTTCGGTCTGGTAGCGCGTGTCACCTTGATCATATGATTGTCTTTCGACATATGTCCAATGAACCGAAGACATGCAGCTAATAAAAGCGATAAAACGTGATCTCGGATTGATATGACCGGTGTACGGAATCGAATCAAAATAAAAATAAAATAAAAATCGATCAATAAAATAAAATTAAATCAAATTCTCGGGAGGCTATCAGGCATTCGTGCCGAGACATTATATTCTCACTGCGGCCCGGTTAATGTACACGGTATAAAATTTAATTCATTAGTTTACTTAGTTAATGGTTGAAAAAAAAATGTTAAATAATTTAGTATGATATGATCTACGATATAGGATTAAATGCCCAATAGTTCCCAAAGGGGCAATGCTTGAGACCGACTATGTCGCAGTGCCGTGTCAAGCACTGCCCAGACAAGCATAATATATCACTTGTATAACCATAGCACCCCAATGCAAGTATGTAAGTAATTGAAAACATCGCACATAATCAATAATTGTATGAGATAGCATTCGTTTAAATTGTTAATTCTGTAGTCTGTAGACGTATTTTATGTCATTACATATTTGCATGTTAGTGACTCATATAATATAGATATAATATACAAATATTCTGCAAGTTGTGATAGCAGTTATGATAGTGCACTTGGTAAATATTGTAAACAAACGGGGACTTGGCCTTGTGGAGTATGTTAGTCTTGTGAGGCTACAACTGACCGAATGACTACACGGCATCAACTTTACTCAATTACAACAAAATCATTCATAAATCATTTACATTACGCGATCATCTAAAAAGAAAACTCAACACTTTATAATTTCAGATTTATTGCATGTATATTTTCTGAAAATGCATTTTATATTTACAATCAACAATTTTTAAACAATATCTTACACAAACATCATAGCTTATATAAAAATTTATAAAAAAAATAATATAGAATAGCATTTTGAAACTTAAAATCAATTTTCGTGTAAAGAAGCGTGATAAGACGTAAAACGGCGTACGTTTGCCTGTTTTGAAATCCACAAGGACACAAGTGCAAATCATCTTAAATAGAATACGAAAAAAAAAACTTTCAAATACGAAAGCCTAATATAATTATATCTAAGGCAAAAGAAACAACTAGCTTAACGTTTTACAAATTAAAAAAAATTCTTATTTTGACTAAGAAAAAAGTTGTGGTTATTATGAATAAGTCAAAGGACAAGCATTCTGTTTAATACTGGACTGATGGCACATTTCTGAAAATGCTCTCTCCCTTGACAAATACTGGACGAAAATAGAGGAAAGAAGGATGTCACAACCCCTGAATAGCACCTGTCAAATCTATTTGGTAAAAATTTTTTATTGGAATCTTCAGAAATAGAAAGAAATAAGTCTATGTTGTATATCGGATCCTTCTTTCCCTTAAAAAAATATTTCTAAATGATACCCGAAAACATTACTCGAGGCGTGATCACGAACACATTGTGATGACAAATCTCAAAAGTTAAATCTTCAACTAATTATTCGAATAAGTTACAAATAAAGTCTAAAAGGGATAAAATAGATATTTCATTGTCGCATCACAACATGTTCAGGTCTAAAAATCTATTTAAAAAAATCACAGTTTCAAATTATGCAGTGTCACTTCAGATCCGGTGTGAAGTAATGGACATAAGACATCCTACTCACATACTAACTAATAAAATATCTAATAAGTACACGATAATAAAAAATATATAGAAAGGACACAAAGACAATAAAGCAAAGGCACTCACGCATTACCGACGAATATTTTTGCTAATACAATAACTAGATTGCGTGACTAAAGAGAACAGATTTGTCGTGGGACACCATTAAGCAATAAATGAACAAGTTTCGTATCAAAAATTAAAAAAAAATCATATCTTGGTACCGAATTTCCAATAAAGTTTCAAAAAATCATCGAAGGAAAATTTTTAATCATAGGTAATGTAAAAATTTAATTTTAAAAATTACCAAATTAATCTTTAGGTAGACACGAAAGTTACCCATTTACACATAAGTGAAATATAAAAAATGCAAGCGTATTCATCGAGAGCATGCGTGCGCGCGCGCTTTTTACCTTGTCAATAAAATGGCGGATGGAGAGCGTTTTGGCGGGAATTAGGGCGCGGGAAGTGCGGTGCGCTGGTACGGGTGCTCCCGCACTTGCGCGAGCCGCCCGCGTCGCACCACACCTAGCGGCACACCACATTACAGCCTCTACTCAACATTCTACACATCTCTCGAACATTCCACAACATTCGAGAACATTCGAGAACAAACTGCAATGGTACACCCACGAATACATTTCACATTTTTTAAACACATTAGAGATATGCAGTTGATTTTTAGATGATAAAATATAGTTTTCTCAGGGTGACCAACCTTAAATAAATGCTGGAAAGAAATGTAATCTCATTAGATTTATAAGAATGGCATATACTAATCTCTTAAATTTTAATATCTTATCAATATTTATTCGAATATACTGCCAAATATTTTCTTTTATATTTTCTAAGTCAGCTTTTCGACGCGTCGTTTTTTTTTAATCTGGCAGTTTCACTAATGTCTACTATAACATCTAATCCTATATCTTACAGTTAATTTAATGCTTTGGAAATAAGATTATGAAAAAAATAATTACTGAAAAATTTTCGGGCATTTTAAATCCCATCAAGGTACAGGTAATGGCTGGTTTTAATTTCATTATCTGACTTAGCAGCATTCCTTCCATCGATATACTTAAGTATAAAAAGGCTGTATTTTGATAAAGCTCACTCTTTTTCTAAACTAATAAATCTTTCAAAGACAATAATAATACTTAAGCCTATGGTATGTTGATAAATATAAAATTACTAAATAAATTACGAGTAAATAAAATAACACTTCATAAATTGCAGTTTGATAAAATTAAAAAATTATCGCGAATAAAACTGCCTAGATTGTTCTAGAATTGTTCGTATTGTTTTATATAGTAATATTAAAAATGTCAGTGTTGTTATTTAAAAGTTAAAAGAATATATTCGTGTGGTTTTTAATCAATTTTTACTTGGTCCCTTTTGCTTGTTATCGCTGAATTCTTTTTTATTAAAAAATAATTCTTCATTCAGAGATTTTGATGGTTAATAAGAAAAACTCGAATTGTTATTGACATTAAATTCAAAAGAAAATCTAAAAGGACGATATCATGCATGGTGATGATTTCGATGTTGTGAAATCTAAAAAACTTTTTAAAGTCCAAAACATACATTCGGATACATTAACATATTATTAATAGATTAGTTGTGTTACAAGCAAGGGTTATCACGAAAAAAAGGATTTTTTTTAAATACTTTGAATAAGAAAATAAAATATAATAAATAAAAAATAAACAATCTACGTCTTTGTATATAAAATATCGGTAACTTGAAAAAACGTTTCAATTGGCAGTTTACGATTAAACTAAGATAATTAACTAGAAACAACGAAACAAACTGCCATCACTTAACACGAGGCAACGGTTAAATAAAATTCGAAATAAATATTTGAAAAAAAAAATCTATATAAATATTAAAATCTGCTAAATAAATTATAATTTTTAGTTCGCTCATAAACAAAATATATTTTGTATGTTAACTGTACAAAACGGATGTAGGTGTAAACAAAGTTCGTCTATAATTAACATCGAAGGTACAAAGATTCGAGTCACTAATCTAAGTCGCACTTAAAATAAAAAATATAATCTTAACGTATGCATATGCATGGCTTTGAGTGTTGTTGGCGCCCCTCGCAACGGATCGCAGCGTAAGAACTTAAGGACGGTATATTTGTTGGAGATACGGAGATAGTCGATTCCTGTCGTGTCTTATTGTGGTCTGGTGCGATTGCGGCCATTGTCAAAAGCCAGCGAGCAGATACCTCGACGCTGTAACCCCATTAAAACGTTTTACACACAGTTCAAATAAACTCGACGCCATTTTGAATTAGTCGGTTAGTTGCTGTGTAACGCCGGTATCGTTGTTAGACTACAGATTAAAATAATTCGGAAGAAAAAATGTCTCATCTGTCTCACAATTTAAGGTTAACTTTCGAATTGCTTTGTAGAATAAGATCAATTGAATTTTAGTTAAACAGGCAAGACAAGCTAAGCCTGACAAAAACACAGAGTAAAAAAAACATGCAACATTAAAAAATTGAGACGAGGATATCACTCTAAATTACTTACGCATGCAGTGGCTAGATGATAGTGATAGAAAAATTGATATTGCCGATAAAAATATCAAAAACGTATCTTTAACAACAGCTCGATTCTAAATTTTGATCAAATTGTATTATAAAATTAGATTTTGGAATAACCTGATACCGTGTGAATGTTCTATTAGTGTATTTTGATAGCATCTTCAATAAATTGCTTCCGCAAAACTAATAACTACATAGAACAAAAATCTGACTACATTAAAATCAACAAATATCAAAACAAAATCAATCATTCAATAAATAAAAAGGTACAAAAGATATCAATATAGCCATAAAACCGTTTTGATTATAAAAGAACTGTTTACGAGATGCTATCAAATGTAGTGTATAATCAACGGGCGAACAACCCACCGGTATGATCTGCGGTCGCGTACTCAGCTGTGAGCAGCGGGTTGGCGGCGGCAGTTAGCGCCGCGTAGTTCGCGTAGTCAGCATACGGAGACGCGTAGATCAGCTGATGCGCCGGCTCACCCGGCGACAGTAACCCAGCAGCTGCGCCCGCGCCGGTGCCGTTCAGCAGTCCAGCCTGCGCACCCGGACCAGACATACGCGGCGACAGTATCAACGGAGCACCCAGTGGTGCCTGCGTGCGTAACGCCACACTGCCCACGCCGGCCACGCCGCCAGTCGGCGCCAGCAGCCGCTGCGTCTCAGCTGCCGCTGCAGCCACGCGACGCCAATCCTCGTCCGCTGTGAAGTCACCTTGAACGTATCAGCAATGTGGGATTTGTTGCAAAATATTTCATACTAGCTGTTGATCACGACTTCCGCGTGGAATTACAAAATAATAAAATATGGCCTACTCACAGATAAATTACCTTTCTTACGGGGAAAGATTTTTGAAATCGGCCCAGTAGTTTTTGAGTTATTTCAATATATACAAAAATACAAATCTTTCCTCTTCATATTATTTTTCATGTTACACAATTTATAGATAAAAACTACGACTCTCTTCCCATACCAATATAAAAGTCGGTGATAAATAAAGTAAATCATGAAACACATAGATACTGTAATATAAAGAAGAACCAGTTATTCACTGTAGTGGATCCATACCTTAAAGTAGTTAACCAATAAACAATGGAAATGAACTAAATCCAAGAAAATTGAAATTGTTTTTTTATTGCAATCCAGCTTTCAGTTTTAAATCATCATCGTTATTATGGTACGCTGGATGTATGTCGAAGGGACACAATCATAATTACAAGGTGCCATTGAGGAATGAAGTCATCCATGTTAATAATTAATAACCGTAACAAGCCACAAATCAATCTAGTTAGTCATCTTAACGGTCCCCGACATGACTCAGACCTGTTAAAAATAGTCACAAACTCAGAGAACAAACCCAAAGGCGATGTGATAAAAAACAAGCTGTTTTCTAAAGTGGTCGGTAAAATAACATTAACATTTCACTGGATGGATAAGATAATCGCGTAGAATGAAGTATTTTTATAGATGAGCGAGAGGTCTTAAAAAATCAAGTTTATTTACAAATCTTTTGAAAATCAAATAGAGAATGTTATGATAAAATATCTAGATTTATTACTACTTCATTCAACAATCGGATAAATAGAATAGTTTGTTTTAATATTTTTTCATAACATTCATTAATGATTGTGGTTAGTTCTTAGAGCCTTTTTCTACTAAGCGATTGGTCGTGCGACTGCTACTCCTCTGTCAACGGTTGTGCCAATAGTCAAAGAAGCAATCGCTTGATGTTTGTCGCGCTAGTGAAAAAGAGATCTTAGTTACTTAATGTAATTTGTTATTGACAAAACATAAAGATGTGCATACTTATGAGGCACTGACCGTTGACGGGCACGACGGCCTTCGCGCTGGAGTCGCGGTATGTTCCATTAATGATGGCGAGCTCCATCAGTTGACGCTTCTTCAGCTCGTCTTCGCCGTCCGCTTGCTGAAAAACATTCACTAGAATTACTATCCGTCTTGCATTGAAGTCATATTATGGTGAACTTATATAGTCTCCAAAAGGGACTGGAACCCACTCTATCTTTGGAGATCAGTATGCCTTTATTTCCTATTCAATTTTGAATGCTTTGATATATAAATAATCAACTAATTAATGATGTATTTAGCTGATTGTTATTCAGAGTTTAATCAAGACTTGACGTAGACAATAATATGTTTGTCTTACAGGTACAAGCAGACGTTTGACTTCGTCGACAGCCCTGGCGAGTTTGAGCTTCGCCCTATTCTCGGTGTCCTCGACTGTGAGCAGCACGTGCAGGTCATCGGCCAGGTGCTCCCAGTTCGGCTTGCCGCGGTTCGCGTCCTCCTGGAATTAATACGAAGAGTAAATTGAAAGAATGGACTAAAATCGATATAACAAAAGAAGTTAATTTCCATGTATTAGATTAATAAACTATCAGAACTATTACGGAATCTGATTAATTACCAATATTTACACCTTGATTTTTTAATTACACTTAACACGTTCTCTGCCAACGCGGTCAGTGCTGACCGTCAGTGAAGTTTCCATTTAGGCCTATTACATTTTTTAAATCTGTATAAAATTATTAATTTCTTTTTTTTTTTGCTTATATGCTTTTGTTTTTTTTTTTCATTTTATTAATTTCTTTCTATAGTAATTGTTGTTTTTCTTTCAAAATTTCTAATTTTTTATGAAAGTCTTGAATGAAATGAAAAAATTGAAAGTCTATATGTTAACCATCCCTAACCGACACGGCCCGGGCAGGAAATTCCGTTTTTTTACTCGGCATAGAATGTGTTAAATAGTGAAAATGGTACCACGATTGTTTTTATTTTTTGTTAAATGGGTGAAGCCTAGTCTACTTTGGGAACCACTGGCTATTTTATATTAAAACATTTGAAGGCACATCAATTAATTACCATTTAATTTTAATGATCTATCTTGTATGTTAACACAGAAGATTCTAAAAAGAAATTGTTTACCAATATTAATTTAAAAAAGAAGATTTACAATCCTTTCTGCAGCAAATCCAAAAGTTGCATGAAAAATGTTAAAAGTTATTAGTACACAGGCATATCTGTTACGATAATCGCAGATTGCACAAAGTATTTAAACAAGCAAAGTAAGACGGGAACAAAGAATGTTATCGAGTCGGTTTACCTTTTTCTTATCTCTCATGGATCCTTTTCCTCTGACCATGATTTTGCATCCCGTTTCCTGTTCCAACTGTTTGGCGGTCATACCCCTGGGTCCTAGGATCCTTCCCACGAAGTTGAACTGTAAAAGAAAAGGAAAAATCATAAATAAAAATATAATAACTTTATTTTGTACATGAAATCGTTTCGTTTTCATCAAACATTTTTGGACTGTCAACCAAAGAATAAACCAGATTCCTAATAAAATTTGCATATATGTGAGTTTAGTCGCAAGTTGGAGAAATAAGGCCGAGCCTATATTAAAGTAATGACTTCTAATAAGCTATGACCTGAGTCCTAATTCCAAAACTAAATCTAACCAAGACGCGAGATTAATTACCCGCAACGAGCCACACGAAGCATGTTTCCTGGACGCATTAACGCAAGAACGTGTAGTACATTTTGACACAACCTCAATACCAATACTTGAAGCTTCGGTCCGGTGTAGACGAGCCGTGAACCGGAATCATTCCGGCGTCGTGCCGTCAAATGGACCAATTGGCACACAGCCAAACAACACGCTCGTTATAGTAGCTACAATATAATAGGTCTGTTTTGACGGCTTAGATAAACATAGGAATCCGCCTCAGATCAAACGACGTTTTAAATTTTTTAAGTTACAATAGTTTGAAAAAATTGCGGTTTTTAGGTGCCTTAGAAAGACCATTTATTGACTTCAAAATAGTAGCAGATTTAATGTATCTATAATACTGAGACGACTATATGTCTAACATCTCGAAAAAAAAAACACAATTTCACGCCGTTATTCTATTTTACAGGAGAATGTGACAGCTTGCAAATTGCCCAAAGATCCATGACCAAAGGCGAGATGCCAAGGCGGTCATTTACGAGATAAAATAAAAAACAGCTCAGTAGAGTAAAATACAATAGAATAGATAAAATTAAGATACTGGAAACTTGACAACTTTGAAAAATTATCTAAAATCTTCTAAGGAAATGTTTTATTTTTATTAACAGTCATTTGTTTTTTCTTAAAACTTTCCACAGAGCCATCGCCTGTCAATAACAACACCTACTTTATTAAGCCCGATTGCAACGCAAAGCTCTGAACTAGGGTTGACACATACTGTAAAACAAGTACAAAAACAATAAGTTTTAAATCTAGAAACTTGTGAAAAATGTTAAATTTTAATTTATATTTTAAGAAGCCTTTCACGTTTCATTTTAGATTTGACGTTTTTTATTTAAATAACATGGAAAACATGGGTTTTTGGCATCATAAAATCAGTTTACAAGCGAAATGTAGGTCAGAAGAGTTGTAAGTTAAAATAATCCTGGTATCCCGTGCATTCTGGAACGGTTGGCAACCCTACTACCGGACGCTGCGCCATTTTGAAACAGTGTCGTGTCACTTGGCTTCGCGCCCATTTCTTTGACTTTTCTCGATAGTTAATGTTTTCAATACAAAAAGGGGTTTTCGTTTTTTCTGCCACCGAAAATACGTTGATGAGATACAAAGTTTCAAATTTACACATCCCATTCTTAAATACCGTCACGTCTAGTGACTTGAAATGCTCATCAATGTCAACTGATTCAAGGAAAATTCATTCATATTAATTAGGGTATCCATAAGTTTTTTTT
>LD688974.1:4613121-4631151 GCA_003118335.3 Papilio memnon | reverse complement strand
TTTTTAATCTTGCAGCTAACAGATTGAGTTTCCACTTGTGACAGGGTAATTAAATTGACAGTAAAACGTATGACCAATCAGCCACCTACGTATCTCCAATGATATTGCAATGGAAGGACGAATACACTATTAAAAACATCTGTTCGAAGTTTATTCTCATTCGGTATATTTATTCCTCCCACAGTAACACTTGAGGTGACGAATAAAGGCGGCAGATTAGATTTGCCGCAAGAATAATAAATATTTTATTGTTAATGTATTTGCATATGTCACGAACCGTGAAGAGAATAACATGTATTTAGTGCATTTAAGACTATTTAAGAAGGAAATAAAAACAGTATTATGTACGTAACTATTTCAAAAATAATACTTGGTATTCCAATCACCTACATTGGCGCAGCTACCAGGACTTCATATAATTATAGGGTACTTATTTAGAAGTCTTTGCAGCAATTATTTTATGCATTTACATTAAACTTGGCCATCTGTAAAATTTGCCAAAGTTTTTAATTGCACTGCATTAAACACTTAACACATGTTAAAGTGAAAGCAGCAATACATTTCGCGTCCTTATTAAAATTACCTAAAGGAATTTATAAAATGCCCTAAATGTCCATAAAAGCGCGTGCATGCAAAATGAACTCAACATATTGCATGTAACATGATCCTAATTATCTTTTCTGTCACTCTTTCACTTATCCCTGCCGTGTCCGACTAACTGAATTTTGACACTAACAACGTGTCCACGTATTAAACCTTTCAGAATTATAACAGGATATAAAAAGTAGTGATTTGCCCTGACTTCGTTCAAGCAGCACAGCAAAATATGCAATTTAAAAAAGACTAAAGTTTATTAAGACATTAAGAATGAAATATACTAGGTAGTTTTTTAGTTTTTAAGTCTAGCAGTGGACGACTTCGGCCTGAAAGTGTAGTTTTTAAGTTTATCGCGATTGGACGGTCAATTGAAGTCATACATTTCAAGATTTCAAGTCGGTTCATCGCACCACCAGCTTTGTGATTGTCCAGATTCACTTTAAAAGCTCATTTGTTTTTTCAGCTATTTTCGACTTTATAAAAGCACATACGTTGCACCTCGATCTTACTCATCGTGTTTTGATATCTCGCATCGGATCGTCTGGAAGTTATTAATGCGTTACTCCGGCTATAGCAAATGCACGCAGAGTAAAGATAATACCAATATTTGGATATGTATGGTTTCAGTGCTTATAATTTATACTTCGTATAGTTTAATTTATTCCCATCAATGTCTCTACTTAAGAAATCTTATTGTTTTTTAGAAATCGAAGCTAATATTGTTCCTACGAGTAGTTTTCTTAATCTATACAAGTGTTTTTCTTGCTAACATCAATTCTAATTCAAACAAAATAGAGAAAAAAGGCTTAAATTATTTGTTTACTTTTAATTATAATCAAAACATGTCTATAATATTTTTACAAAAACACCTCTGAATAAATAATCGGTTCTCACACTAACCTTGGTGTCGTGTTTTAACCGGCATTTAACCTTTACCCTCCGCTTTTACCCGTTGTGTATAAAACCACATCCACCGTGGCACGATGAATGTACCGACGTGAACTATCGACCGCTATTGATTGCCGATCATTACCGGCGTCAGATGGATGGATGTAGGCGTGGCAGAAATCCCGGTATTGCGATTGATTGATGGATTAATTCTATAATAATTGTCGTTCTGCAAATGGTCACGACATGCCATTCCTATTGTGGCCGCAGGGCTTTTATTGTTAGGATAGAAGGTAAGACGTAGTACACACCTAACGAACTTAACATGACTAAATCAATAAATCCCTCTTTTTATTATCGTATCGAAATATAAATGTTATATCTCAGATTTTGAAAACTGCAATAGTTTCTTTTTTCTCTTGTGAAAACATACAGATAAGATCGCTACGCATTTGTTTATCTTTAGTTTTATATCAAACTTATTAATACATTCGAGACTGCGCATATTCGTCACATTTCCTGTTGCATAAATAAGAAGTTGCTCCTACCCTATGACTCATCGATTCTTTCAATAAGTACACAGCCTAAGAAAATGACATACGATCGAATGATTGAACGTTTTGTAACATAACGTAATGACTTCATAGAGCAACAATAACTTATATCACGGCGACGTCGCTCTGTTGTGTGAGATAAATCAATTTAGTTGTAATGATCTGCCCAGCTGCGGTTCAAATTAATCGGATATAGCCAAGACTATTAATATACGTGTTTGTGTACCTTATGGATGTAAGGGTGATTAAAGATTACTAAATTGTGATGAAAATAGACTACACGAAGTATTACGCACTTGAAATAAGAATGTTCGAAGACTGCAACATATTTTTGTTAGATGAACATATTTTAAAATTGTAAGATATAACCTAATTTAAGAGAATTTTGCCATCCAGGACTAAAATGCTTCGTAACTAGTAATAAACTCTAGTGAACTTCGTAGTGCATCTAAGAGTCTTCTAACAAGAATACCAAACCTCTTCTAAGCGAAGACGAAAGCTAGAGGGAATTCGATGTTTTGATAAGCTTGTTATAAGCATAAAGAACTGTATAGACGTTGGTATGTCAGTAATTTCACTGTATACATTGTCTTAGAATAGGGTTCGTGTGAGATGGGGGGCAGAGCGATTCCTGACCCGTGACCCGCTCCGCCGCGCTCGCCTGTTCTCCCTACCGCTATGCGACCTGATATCACTGCTACGGTGAAACTACATTCAATGCAAATAATATGTTTAACTACAGCGACGGTTACGGTTATTAGATAAATCTTCTAATGAACAAAATCAATGTCACTACGATTTACGTAATGAAAATCTAACAGTGGAACTCAGCAAGTCAGTGGCACTTAATGTGAAGATCTTCTAAGGTCACAAATGTGACAAATTTTAAGTATTTCTTCTAAAATGTAGCACAACCAGACCGTAAAAAGTTATATGTGATTGTGAACAGTTACAAACATAATATGAAAGTAGACCCTGGAGTGTCATTTATCAGTAACATGTCAATCAATCCTTCAACACATTAATTCTCAATACCACATGTTACTTAAAAAGACATTGTGTTTGTTTTTGTCCTTACTAATTTTAACCCAGACAAATTTAGTACTCGGCCATAACATGGTTTACCTTACGAAGTAGGCATATAGCTAATTTTGTAGTTGTCTTTCAATAAGTATATTTATTACACATTTCGACGTATTCCTTGTTTGAGTGGCGCGTGATCTGTGACCTGTTAGCTGACATACGTTGACCAATCTAATCGACCTCATTGCGTTTATGCTATTTTACACAAGGGCGGAACGATAAGGCAGTGCAGCGCACAACGTTAAGACCGAACAGTACTATTTGACACAGAGTATGAGTGCAATTGAGTACTGCAGGCTCGTGTCCTAGCCCTTGTGTGAAACAAGCATTAGTGTTTAGAACCTATGCACACAGCATATATGCTCAGACAACGACTTTGCTTATATGGCATATTGTAGCTAAACTTTATTTATAATAGATCAGGATTATCCCTGTAGCACAAGAATCATGTTTAACTTGCGAACAAAAGCTAATAAAGCCTAATTAAGGATTCTTACCTCCTAGGTTTTTAAGTTCAATTACTTTACCTCAACATGTGGTCTTTTTAAACATGATGTTTAATATAGAAAGTCAATGACTAAAATGTAAGACTAATAAAAAGTTCAAAAGCACATAAAATAATAATAAGGTGCTTTTGTGACTTTTTTACTCACATGAATGACATGAAGACTTTAACATATGGTACAGGCGTTCATGAGTTAGGCAACTGTGTATCCCTTTCGTGTGAATACGCCCTTATATCCATTGTATGCACCTCGTTATCACTCTCTGGACAAATATGCAGTCAGGTGATAAATGTGTGACAGGTTCGACAAACACAGCCATGCTTGAGTGAAAGTAACTTAATTACTCACCCATTTTGTACCTGGTTGGAACATGTTACTGATTAGGGAGTAACGACTGGTCGAGAGTGAGGAAATCGAATGCGTGAGTTCCGTGATTATTTCCTTGAATTCGTTAAGATTATGTGGGAGGAACGTGAGTTTTTTTTATATTTGATCGGTTCGGAAAATTTATATGCTTAATGCAATTATTGATTGCTATATAATAAATAATTATAGAGGATATGGCTACTGATGGGGATATTGTTTAGTATATGTTAACCTCTAAATAGCCCTAAGATTATATTGTTGCCATTTTCTTTAACACAAAGCAATTCGAGTAGTGGTTTAATACAAAATTATAATTATTGAAATGTTAGTCATGTCAAAAGTTAACAAAGTTTTGCAACACATACGACACGCATCCTAATGGGAATATTCTAGAAGTTTGCGAAAATAGTACAATATGATTCATAGTCAGCCATTACGTCTGGCAATTTGCGTAGCAAGAAATAAATGTAACGGAAATTAGTAGGTCTCCCACGCGGCGGTCATTACACAAGTAATAGCTTAATATACCAACATCGAGCTCTAAGAAAACTTCATTAAAAATCTTACAAAGCAACAATGTCCGAGATAAACAGCCGCCTACGCTGCACCTACTTCAGTCGCTACTGCTACTGGAATAGGCCTATTAGTTTTGGAATTCAATTGTTTTCAAGAATTATGGACTTTTGGAAGAATTTAGGAAATTCGCAATAGTCTAGGGTAATAAAACATCAAAATACCATTGAAGAACGACGACGAAGCAAGAACAATATGGAGAAACAAAATAATAAACAGCAAGTAAACGAGAGAATACCCAGTGATAAATATACTACTATTATTTGTAATATATTTTAAATATTTATACCGAAATGTATAAATTTCACTTACAATGTAAATACAGTTGCAAGACATAACCTAAAATCGTTCCTCGACGTACTAGATTGAATTGTTTTATATTTGAAACATTCGCGAACCCTGACTGGTGTTTGCACTTGCGAATGATGGAGTACTCACAGCTTGCCTGCCAAATGCTTACGAGAATATTTCTACTCAACATTAAAACAAATTTATTGTTAAGGAATTTAAACTTATTATTTTTATAGTAAAAACAAAAGCAATTGATACAAGCTGAAGACAAAAAAATAGTATTTTCGCAATTTCTTAACCGCCCTAATATAACCTAAACCCTATTATAATTATGATCGCATTAAAATAAACTTTAAAGGCCTTTAACCTTTTTCTCTGACAATGTGTGTAATAATAGTAATTGGTAAAATTAGAGCATCGAAACCCACCGTTTGATTTGATTAATCTGGGATTATAAATGTTATCTCACTAGATAACCGCAAAATTTCGAAAGTAGTAACTAGTATTTCCGTGGGAATTCCTTTCCTCGTAAATAAGTGTAGAACGAAAACAAATCGCTAAATTAAATAGGTATCCGCAGATTTTAAGTGCAATATGTCACGGTGACAGCTAAAATAAATTGGCATTTTGAACACAGTTGGGAGACAGATTATATCTGTCTTCGGTGTATGAAAAATTGAACTTTTTTATTTTAAAATTCTCTATTTTATTTTGTTTTTCCACATATTTTTATCTCGGAATCATTCTCGTTTCGATTAAAAGGATTTCGATGAGTCACATTGAGGATTATAGTACAAAAATCTGTTGGTATCACAAAATTTCGTTACGTGCAAGAATTTAATTGTATAGAAAATTAAATATAGTTTTCACGACATTTTAGCGCACCTAATTCGACATCACGTGACTGTCGGTAAGCAATAAAAATATCAATCAACCTGGTTCAATTACAGACCACGTAAAAGCGATGAATAGAAAACAAATTAGTTAGAATGACTTTTACGAACAATAAACAAGAATACTGTTTAAATGCAAGACTATTGGAATGTGTTCGACAATTTTATTTCTTAAAACATTACCATAACATCTTTAAAAATACACAGCGTAACTAAACTTCGAACACATCTCAAATACTGATTGGAATTGAAAGGAAAGAGTACAGTTAAGTTTTTAACGAAGAGTCAACAAGCTGAGCAAAAAATGGAGTAACGGTACAGGCTGATATGGACGGATTAAAAAAGAGTTATCTTATAAGGCGATGAGAAGATACCGAGGACTTGAATGGACGAACATAAACGAAACTAAACATATTGATAAATTACATAATCAATTGCCTTTATAATAAAATGTTTTGGAGTCCTTAGTTAGTATTAATAGTACTATAAGTAAATTGATGCATTATTTTAAATTAAAATTTTCCACATGATTATTTATCGAATGCTTATGTTAAACCGATCTTGATTTCCATTTGGTACTGCACGATACAAGTTTAACGAGAAAACCAGTGGGACAAGATATCTCATCAAGTTGGTACCAAACCCGACTTCACATCGATTACTCTATATGCACCTTAGATCACAAATGCGGAATCGGATGTTAGACTTCATTTGGAACGCATTTTCTATTAAGGCAAGTAATATCAGCTACATCTTAACAGAATCATAATATATCTAGTTTGTTGAAGGTCGTTCTTGTTACAAATACATTCTGTATATCAACGTTTCCTAGAATATAATGCACTTCTGGATATCATATTGCAATACACGTTTAAGACTCTCATTTAACATGTAGACAAATAACAGGTATTGATTTTGAAAGAAAAATTAAAGGTAGAGTATACTTAGAGTAATTGGCATCCCATTTTTGATCAATATTCTACGATAAAAGTGTAACAGCAGTGAGATTATAAAGGTATTATGATCAGATTTAAATAAAAACATCACAATCTTGATGAAGAATCTAGATAAAATTAGTTAAAATGCAATGAAACTAATTGTTATCTTAACAATTCATGTATTTTAGCACTTAATAGTTTCAACACATATTTAAAATGTAACGGCATCACTTCTGTGCGAATTACTGTAGTCGAATTGCCATCGAAAACATTTTCGTTGTTAGTCACGGCCGCTACTAGCAAGGCCTAAAAACCATTGTTTCGACGGCAGTGTACTCGGCATACGAAACGCATTTCGTGTGCTCTATTTCCAGATTAGATGCCGTTTACTTTACGGTACGAGGGTTTTTGCGAGCGAATAAAACGCCAAAGTAAATATTCCCGTTCTAGTTCTTGGTATGACGGAAATGATTTTTATTATTGGCATTTTTTGCATTTGCTTTCGATATCTTTAGATGACGAAAGCGTGTTGTCTCTTTCACACTCAATGGAATTTGTATTGATTTCTTTGGTAAATTACTGGCAGGTAACTGATCACTTTTGGTCGGTACTTCTAAATTTAAGGGCACAAATATAAAGAAAAAATGAATGTGCTAGACTTTACCATCTGCTGTAATACTAATGCTTCTTTAAATGTTGATTTGAAAAATGTTTATTTAAATACGATAACTGTTCCGAGAAGTCATTAACTGCAATTACTTGGTTCTATGCATCCTTCGGCTTCTTTGATCGGTAATTCAATATTCGATTAATGTGTAGATTTATGTTCACATTGTTACCGCCCTTGACAATTATCCCGATCCTCACGAAGAGTGACGAATATTTATTACGCCATACTATGACGTATTTAAGTCGAATTTTGCTGTGATGGAAAAACTGATGATGTATAAGATTAATTCTACAAAAAATACCGAGTGACCGATGTAGAAAAAGCGTTTAAACGCCAACTCCTTATAAGGAGAATGACTAAGGCTCTCGGATGGCGCCAACAATCGTCCACTAACAAGCGACTAAAGCTTGTGAACTGAACTTTCAAACAAGAAGGCCTTTACTTTATTCATAAGATGTTTTTATAAGATCTAAGGGCGCACAGCGAACTAATCAACTAAAGTCTATAAGATTAATCACTGTAATCAATGTACAAAATCATCATCAAAGAAATTGTAGATGTCACTGACCTTTGAGAAAGAGGCGTAAAAGTAGATACTAATTTGTCTTGAAGATATATTTATGGTATAGTTATAGTAAAAACAAATTATTAAATAGTTATTTTATCGAAATAAACTAACATATTTCCTATAGATAAAGAATAAAACATAAAAGAATCGTAATACGCCGAGCTTTCATAAAAAGATAATTAATTTTTTAGTTAAAATTACTGCAAAATATGGATAATATTAAAGCAGAGATATCATTATCACTAAGTTTGATTATGAGCATTAGTTTACGACTACTTTTTAATAAACCAACTAGAAGAATTACTAAGAAGTCTGTTAACTTAATATACTTGTTCGGGTCAGTGACTTCTTAAGCATATATCACAGAGCACATTTAAAACAGATCGCTTTCACAGATAGCAGCCAGTAAGGCAACAGTAGGCGCTAGATGGTGCCGCTATGAAACATGTTATCAAAATAAGCCTCATCAGACGCAATCAGATGTCTTTTATGTTTCAAACAGGGATTTAGTTACATTCATTGATGTAACAAATGATTCATAAGTCAACGAACTCTTTGCCTAAATAAGAATCGTATACTACGTTACTTATGGAGATGGTGGTTACAAACCACAACGAATGAAAGTTAAAGTCGAAGGTCTACGTAGGTAGCGAAGTAACCCTGACATAAGTCACCAAATGTAGAAGCTTACCAACCTTGCGTTTCTATTTATATGTACGCAGTATCTCCCTGTGATATAACCTGCGTTATTTATCTCGATCTAAAGTGTAATGTACCAAATACACTCTTTAAAACAAATAACAGGATACTTAAGATAGCTATATTGGGCGCAAGTAGATATTTTATTTTTAAAGCGTGTATAACAGTGTATAAAGTCTCACCGGTCTATTCCGTTATTTCAAGGTAATTCATTGATTAGTTGATCAAGTATTTCACATTTGAATATTGCGTCGAGTTCAAGGGCAACGTATACGGACATTTAATGACTAAAGCAGGAAAGCATAATTATATACACTAAAATTATTACTACATTATAGTCCAAGTAAACTTTGGAACACAGCTATAAACGGAAGACAGGTTTTGTATGACGTTTGTTGATCTAATTGTCTATTGTTTTCCTTTTATGTAAAACACAAGCTTTTAGAAGTCAATTGCTTACCATTATTAATTAGTATTCGCCGTTATAGAATGTATTAAATGTTCAAGTTAATATGTGTGAATATAAAAAAATGAAAAGTACCGTTGTTTTAAAATAATAAAGAAACTTTCTTCAATATTTACTTCAAAGCTATGAATATTTTATTCACTACAAATTAACATTATTAGGAATAAATGGACTTTCTCTCCTAAAAAATGCAGAATTTTTCGCGAATTTTTACAGATATCTTAGACTCGGATTTCACAGATAACTGGCAACTGTATAACATCTACCTTATTTGAATCTAATATGAAACCTAATATTAACCAACTACGTATAAAATTTTTACATTACTTTTTTATTGTTATTTTTTTGCAAAACTTTTCAATCTGAAATTGCGCTCGTTCTGTTGTTAATAATGATATCAACTGTGATATCCATTCGTCTCTATACAAAACAATCGCTATACGCCAAGCTTAGAGATCTTTATATGTCACTAAGGAAATATTTTTAAAATCATTGAACAATATAATCATAGTAAAGGTACTTACATCTGGATGTTCTTTGACCGGGACGTATACTTTCTCTGTGAGTGTGGTGACAACGCCCTCTGCTTCCGGTAAAATAAGCGGCTCCTTTTTGACTCCATTTATTTGGAATAAACTCGCTCGCACTTTCGCTATTTCTGTAAAGAAAGCAATAAAAACTTTTAGTGTGGCCTACAACATCTGCGGTAATAAATTTCTTAGATAAAACCTGTCATATTAGTTGCGATAATTTTAGATCCCCGCCCAAACGGTTTACTGGGAAAGATAAAATTTAATGTGTCGTTGCAGGAATTTATTAGCATTTGGATATTATATCAGATGGCTTACAAGAACTTGGCTTCTGTGCGTAAAATCTACACGTAATCAGGCATTTTGTGCTTCTATGTGATCTGTCTATATGTGCTTATCCAAATCTTAATAAAGATGTTATAATATTTGGACAAGAATGAAATAAGGCGAGAAGTAGCACAGATATATGCAAGAGCTGTATATACATATGGAAGACGTTATTTATATGCAAACGGTGTCGCAAAAACATATGGTCATCTACACCACCGGATGTCAGCGTGAGTCATATCACCTCATTATCTGAATAAGGAAGATAAAATCAAACACCATGTTTGTAAACTGTAATGTAAACAAAATATATTCTTTAAGATTTAAATGCATGCAATGGTGTTATATCTAGGCTTTTCGACATGTTCTTTTGACCTTTACAAGACCATACTCCACAAGAATCATCCAAATTCTATAATGAAAATGTCTAACAAAAATTACGTACAAGGATATTGAGTTGATTTATGAAATTCACCCACTTCGTTTGCAATAAAACATTTTATAAAACAACATTTAGTGAATTCTAGTTCGTGTTATTTTAATCAGATCTAGACTGACGCCTGCTCTTTGTGCCACTCTTTTGGCAGCCTTGACAAATACACTAATAAATTATGTTACTCAAACTCAAAACAGAACGGGATATTCGCAGCTAATTTGTGTAATTTCCTCTTGATTATGTTTTATGTGGTCACAAAAGGAACTCATTTAGTTGTACCAATCACTAATCATTACGAAATTGATGTAGCAATTAACATAAATTAATAATTACTAAGAAATCTTCTACTTCTACTTTAAATTATGATAAATGGCTGAAATCGATAATTTCATAGCACCAATAAATTGTTAGGAAGATTACACTGACATTCAAAGTTGGAACAATATCGAATCGTCTGCAGAAAATAGTAATGTTTTCAATGACTATTAGGCATAGAAATATATGAACCAAATTTACTGTATACAAAAACATTTTGGTTTTTATTGCTACATGAAGTATATACACTACAATAAAATAAATTACGAACAGAATTGAGTATGATTTTTCAAAAGAACACAACCATACGTATCATATCCAAATTCGAGAAACAAGGAGTCGTTTCATGGAAGGCGAGTTACATATGGGGCCAATGAGGCGCTATCGAACACATGTGATCGCACACGGACTCCAGACCGGACAATACGAGAAGCTTTCACGCCATATAAGGCCGGTCGCTCACTCGAACCGCTACACTGTCGCGCGATGATCGCCGTCGGATTATAAGTTTAATTGCTACATCTCTTGTAAGAGAAATATGTATATTACAATGTCCTTTACGAGTGGTTTATTCAATCCTTGAATTTTTGGTGAAATTTCAAAGAAATTGAAATGATAATCTGGCTTCATCTTTATTTATTTATTGTAAAATACGATTTTGCCGGAATTCAATATGGTGGGTTGTTTTATTGAACTGCAGCTTGCCCTTTAAATGTGTACAGAGATTACAGATTTGTATTTTGCAGTCTTGGTCCCTTCTTGTGTTGTTTACATCCATACAATATTCAATATGTTTTTGGTTAAAAATACTGTACGGACTTACATGGTAATGAAATTGAATGCAGAAACGCTCTACAACATAATTATTTCTGAATTATAAAGTAATTTTTTTCTAGCATTTATATTTTCATTTTGGACAGACCATTAACTAGTCAATAGGATGTGTACAATACTGTTTGTTGTCAAGAATAAAGGCTGATCTAAATGAATCAACTAAACTGACCGCAAGGTCGCTTCTAGGTTTAAACCGAATAAAAAAAAATTACATTGTGTGACAGAGAACGTTGACGTGTGTCGCAACATGTAGCGGACGTTTGAACAATGCGGCCCGCCTTTGTGTTGGCAAATTATTCTTTGAAACAAAAACAAAGCATAATGGAGGCTGTGTTTTGACGCTAGTGATCTTTTACGTTCCTTCGACTGTCCGCCCGCAGACGAACATGTGTCCAGTTTGATTAATGATGCTCTAGTTTATACAACTTTTAAAAATGTTTAGGAATTACCTGTAAAATTAAGCAACAATTGCACACATTTTATCACTTATTAAATCAAGAAACACCCAGTACTTAACTTCATAAAGCACTTAAAATCACTACTAATATGTTTAAAAGTAAAAAATAAATAGTTTTTATTGTACAAAATCAAACAAAAAAATGGGACCCACCTGCAAGCACTACCTTTCGGATAAAAAAAAATTTTTCAAAATCGGTCCACCAGGGCCGGAGCTATCGCGTAACACACATAAAAAAAAAATAAAAAAAAACATACAGACGACTTGAGTACCTCCTTCTTTTGGGAAGTCGGTCAAAAATGTCGTAATATGCCAAATTCTTCAACCTAAGCTTTTTGTAACCTTATGTGAATCGCAAGAAACAGATTATTAGAAAATAATTGGAATATTAAGGTCACTAAGTGATGACTTTATTTACCATACAAGAAGGCTTAATAAACGTAAGTTGAGTTCAATATAACTTGAAATTCATTATCGCAAAATAATGAAGATTAAAACACCACAAGTGTGTTTTAATAACAGGATTACAAAGGCAATAATTTTACAATGACATTATCTATTTGTTCAAGTAAAGGAGGTTTTATATGAAATTAAATATTTGCCTTTCTCATTTGTTTGGTATATTGTATACCAAACGTTTGCAATCATTTTTAAAGGACAGTAACATTTACGAACGAGTTACAGGTGAGTTAGCGACATTTGTTTTATTTTATACTAGCTGTTGCTCGCGACTTCGTCCACGCTATAAATATGCCCGTCTCTATCAGGACTATAACAGGAGAACTACTACAACAGGGCTTTTTAAATTGCAATTTCCAGTAAAAATCGATAAATGAAAAAATATTTATTGGTATGACAATAAAACGCAAGATACAAAAATAAATAAATATCCGTTACCGATCCCACAGATTCAAGTTACTGTAACTTAACGCCGGTCGCTCAGTGTATCACTTGTAAACTTAGCTTATCGCGACAAGTGACGTTTTTTGTGTCCACTTCACAATGTCAACTATTGAGTTACGTCTCTAATTGCTTTTATTTCTTGCACTAACGAGCTTCTAGTTTTTTCCATTATTTATTACTATGAATTAGAGCAATTTTTAAAGAAAATTAAAAGCCAAAAAGTAGTAGCAACGGTCAATATGCTTGTGATTAATATTTTTGTACAAGATGCTTTGGTGACGTCATGAAACTCAGGTGCTAATACATATACCAGTAAAATGGAGTGGTAGCTTGGGTGCCAGATAAGGCGCAATGCGTGTATACATTCCAACAAGTTGCATGCAAGTATGCTCCCGGCATGTGTATTCCCGCCCTTACTTTATCGCACTCAAAAGATTATTAGCTAAAATATGTCAGACATCATAGAATGTAGAGAAATAATTATTAAAGATTTATAGCCTAGCGTGTAATGACCATATAAACTTACGCAGATTTAAATCTATATAGCAATAGATTCAGCGTCGAAATCACTTTCGTTGTCGAAGTCGGCGCGCGTTAAACTGGATTGCATTCATACGTACTGCAAACTGTGCTAACACGACGTAATAACTGAACAGTATGGCCATTAAATTATACTATGTTATGGTTTTAATTCAGGACGAAATATCAGGTTAGCTGAATTCAAATATGTTATCTCAGTTTTTCCAAACAGATTGAGAGGGATAGCAAGATTAAATACGTATTTAAATGGAAATCCAGTTAGGATTTTTTTTAACATAACCTATTTGAAATAGTTACATTTTTCATTCCATGCATGATGAAATGCACAAATTTAAATCAAAGGGGAATCGACAATAAATTAATAATATCCGGTTTCGTTGCGCATATAAAAACATCGCAACATGAATTAATTTCTAAGCCAACAAATGAGGCTACGAATTAGAACAATGTGGACATGGGAAAGAATTCTCTCACGGCGCGAAGCGATGCATGAACAAGCCACGGTCAGTTAGCAAGAGTGGGTACTACTACCCTGACAAAGTCAGCAATCACGTAACGATTGCGAACTTAAATTTCACAAACATAGAACATAGATGGTTGAGGTTTACGCTAATTTCTTATCCATAGAACAGTTTTATGACACGTAGGTGAAAAGCGTGTGTGGCTATCCTTATATCTGTAAAACACAGCCGAGAAAGCGATGTATAATGAGAGTGTACCACAATGAGATATGAAAACGTGTCACAGTCGCTTCATCTTAGCTTATGTTTCGGGTATTGAACTTGACTACTAAATAGTCGTAAGAATGAACCAAAATTTATGCTTTATAGTTTCATAGCTTCGGTTCCGGTTCGCTTTCTTGACAATGTACTTGAGGTACACGCTAGTCGATAAATTAGAATGTTCCCACATTCGTTAGCTGAGCGATGGCGGTAGGATGGCTTGGACGTGGCCGCTTGAATGCGGGACATTCAGCTCAAGGAGAGCCGGCTTGATGAGTTTGGTCACATTACCTTTAGTACGACGTTATGTGCAGGACATTTTTTATGTCTATAAATACAATTCTGTTGAGAAAACGTTGCATTAATACTAGACAGTTTAAAGAATACAAAACTGCTCGCGATTTAAATAGTAGATTCATATGACATAACTTTGTGAAGAAAATATATGGTCAAAAATACTTTAAGATTAAACTTGTATTTTTTAATAACATATTACATTTATGTTAACTAATAACCTAGCAGTGTAATTATGTAATAAATAATGTAGTTGTAAGAAATTTCGCAAACCTGTTGAATTTCAAACACTCATAAACCCAAGACCATAACTTTGACACGTTGTCTATGAATCTATAATGCAATAGATTGTAATTATCACAATGTTTGAAATTGTTTTTAACAACACTGGCAAAGGCGAATGAGGTCGCATAAATAGTAGTGTAGACTCGTTCTTGTGAGGGTGCGCCGAACGCAAAAAGATGTCTTGACTTATTCTTACCACTATTTAAAAAAATAAAAGAAACTCACTGCTTACTAAACATACCAGTTACAAAAAAATCTCTTTTATTTTCGATTGTTATACAACTACATTTGAATGAAATATGAGAGCGAAGACACAATTTCTGTTAAGCCAGAATCATTAAAGAAAAAAATACAAATTAAGATTGGTTCAAAAATAACAATACTTTAAGTAACGATAGTGATAAAAATCAAGTACTAACGTTTAATCGCCTCATACAGATAAAAAAGAAATCTACTTCAAGATGATAAATGGGACAGATAATTACAGGGCGGTTGTGACTTCCAACGCACAGTAGCCTTAAAATAAAACATTACAGAAACCAGACGTAGGAATCGACACGGCCTAGTTTTTTAAAAAATCTTTAAGAGGCACTTAGGTTACGTAAAACTAATTTTCGACGTACGAAAAATGTATAGAATCTTACTACTCTGTCCAAGTGTACATCTATACGTTAGAATAACTTGGACGTCTTACACCTACGTTAGAAGAATCATGGATTTTTGAAGTCATTGAATGATTTTCAACATAGAAGCACCAATTAATTTAAATGACAACAATGATATGCAACATAGTACGAAGAACAAACATTTTAAGCTTCAAACAGATTTATCGGAACACTTTTATAGTCTATAAGAGCAGACTTCCTGCCTCAATCAAGTACCCTGTCAAGGATGTGATCTTGACTTTATAAATGTTTACGATTTCAATAATGAAATATCCCTACTTTGAAATTCATTAAAAGCATATGAAGAATTTATGTATGACAAACTTTATTGTGTCCACATAATTAAGCCTATAGCCATAAGCTATCAAATCTTTTAAAACTAACGATTTTTTATTAATTTAAATACTGATTAAGGAATTCATTACATTAAGGTTTAAATAAAAAAACGCTCAGTGGTTTAAGCACGACTTGTAATCTACAGGTCTTGGATTCGAATCCCGCCACCATGTATCAATGTGATTTATCGATTTTTCGAATTTTCATATGTACGTATAATAATTTACCCAACGTTCTTACGGTGAAGCAAAACATGGTGATGCAACCTGCACATATCTTACAAAATTCAAAGATATGTGTGAAGTCAACCAACCCGCACTTGGCCAGCGTGGTTGACTATGGCCTAGTCACCCTAACTTTAGGGTAGGCTCCGAGCCCCTCGGTGGGGACGTTTAGTGAGCTGGTGATGATAAGGTTTAAATAGTGAATAAGCGGATAGTCGCTCACTATAACAATGAAAGCGAATCGTTCTTTAAAATATGATGGAAATAAATAAAAGAGGGATTCACTTGGTTAAAAAGCACATATTAAAAATGCATTAACTCAACAACCTGTACTTTATTCGATTAATCTTAACACAATTTTATTGAAAACTGGGACAACTTTCTTTGATATTTAATAACAGTAACATCAGAGAAATGAATTAAATAATCTTAAGTAGGTATCTGCTTTAAACCAGTACTTGTAACGTGTTAGAAGTCAAGAGCGGACATTTAAGGCAGCTTCGGAAATCTTAACATAAGTGGCTTTTTTGTGTTGCATGTTAGATTCACTTTACAGTTGTTTGCCCTTTAGTAAATTAAATAAGTGAACTTTGGTAGGGAAGCAAACTAAATTATGGAAGTTATAGACTTATATTTGGTGAGATATTTACGACCTACTTAATGCTGTTCTAGTGAAATATTAAAAGGATTTTTTTTATATAAGAGAGGGGGGCAAACGAGCGGCGGGAACACAGAGATGGTCAACGACGCCCATGGACATCAGCAATACCAGAAGAACTACAGATGCGTTGCCGGCCTTTGAGGAGATTTAGATAAAAGGATTTAGAGCATCTAAGACTCCTTATCCACTGCACCATTAACCGCGTATTTCTGGATATGCCCTGCACATATTTCTATAGTATCGTGGCTGCGGTTTGTTTAAATAATGGAGTCTCGGTTGAAGTCGCAGTGGAAAAAGAGTCTACATGTCGAAATGGTAGCCAAACGCGACAGTCACGGGTCGTGTTTTCCAGGCCGTGGTTCATACGTGCTGTTTATTCTGCATACACCGTGCCGCGGTTGACGGTTCTTTTATTACTGCTATAAACGCGTTGTAGTAAAGCGGCGATTTTAGCTGATTTATAGTCTAATATTTATTTTTCACGGTTTACTTGCGAGGCCGAGCCGCACGTAAATATAGAACGGGTTTACGGAGGCGACTCTAACAATATGAGTGTCTATGTCATCATTTCTAATACTGCTTTCCCAGTACCTGGATAACTTTAGTTATTTTGTATACAATACTAGTATTTTATTTTTGCGGCTTTGTGCCGCCCTCTCGTTCCCCCTATCATGTTTTTGGAAAGGGACGTTGGGTGCGGGTGGAACAAATTTCTTAATACTATTACAGTTTAAATTACACTAATAAAAATTCTCAATTATACTAATATCACAGTTTTTGCCTCTTTAAAATGACTACTTAACTACTAGGCTAAAATTACTAAAATGACTAGAATTTAATGACTACGTTAAAATTAATAAAGTGACTAGAGATAATAACAATGATAAATAAAATGAAGATTACAATAAAAATTTTAAATTACAATAAGGTTAAAATAATAAAGTTAAAATTGCAAGATAAAATAGATAAATTCTAAAAATACAAAAAAAATGGCTCAATACTACTGTTGCATTACAAATTAAAATGATTGTCACAGACATAATACCGTGCAAAAGACGTAGATTAATACCTCTATTCGCACAACAGAAGTTGGTAATTAATGCAAACCGCATTCTATATCTCATGGATAGGCGTGTTCATAGGAGCAGTATCTTAAAAAACAACAGAACATGCCAATTTCGACATTTGACAGATTGTCAAGACACCATCCAAGGTCTTAGAAGATTCCATTGTCAAATTTACGACAACGCTTCCTCAAATCTCATGAGCATTATCCTGTCAAGACAAACACGCTGTATAATAGTGAACTAGTTGTTCGTAATATAAACAAAGATGGCGGCCGTGTCGCGGCTACGCGATACGCAGTTCTAATGTAACATTTTGTTCGATTTATAATACAAAATTTATAA
>LD688974.1:4585006-4605578 GCA_003118335.3 Papilio memnon | reverse complement strand
TGTTACGAAATGTCACATAACTTGTATTTAAATTTGCTACTCAGATTGCACTTAAGTGGCTGGCGGTGACAGCGAACCTTCGGCAAACAACAAAGCTTGCTCGGAGGCTGCGTATTTGCATCGGATAAATAGCGGAAATTTGTTCTTGCTAGTCCGAACATGTACAACGATGAGTTGAATCATTACTAGAATGTTACATTTAGTACCTACTTGGGAAAACAACTGAGGATTCTTATAACATTAAATTTCACCAGTTATGATTTTGTTTTGGATTGAATCAAATTGAATTAAATTAATCCTTTTTTACTACGAAAGCCAAAGACCAGAATCTAATTTAGTATAAACCGAAATAATGCTATACGAGTACAACTAGATCGATTAAAACGTTGTTTTAAACAGCTTTTAACCTACTAACAAAAGATTGCATCTAATTAAATTGTTCTTTGATCTTTAAAGTAGGATGTGAACCATATCCTCCTTGTATATTTATCTTGCATATCCATTTAGCATTCTGTAGTTCGTTATGTTTAGTTTTGAAAACTTCGAGGACTAGATATTTCAACTAGAACGATTGATTTGTAATCATTTAACACGCGTTTTAGAGCTGAACTACTTTAGTCTTCATACGCATCTAATGCGACTCCATTACCTATATTGTTTATTTAAGATAAATTTAGTTGCATTAAATGTTAATATGAAGCATTTATTTATATTGGCATTAACATGGCACCACCATCATAAGCACTCGTCGGTAGTTTGGCCGAGTTCCCAATCGTTCAAATAATTAACGGCTTAAAATCTCGCGAAATTGTTTTCGTCGATTAACGCTACCCTTTGAAATATTACATTCAAGATTTGCTTGCGAATACAAACAATTTAAAATTCCGTCGCCTCTGTTAACTTTATTTACGAGCTAATAATTAGATGTATTAAAATACATATATTTATTTCTAACATTCTCATATAGACGTTATATGTTGGCACATCTTTTCATTGGTTAATATCTGAAGTCGCTATAGAATTTTCTATGATCATAACTTATGAAACCAAGAAAATTCATCAGTTATCGATAAGAATATTTACTGTTAAAGAATTTGGCTTTTAAAACAGATTTCAATATGATGTTCAATAATTTAGAATATGCCATTGAAAGTCGAGATTAGCTTCTGGGATAATTACAAGCCATTCTATTAAGATGTTAAGATAATGTCATTTAAAAATGACATTTAAAAAAACTTGACGACAACAAATTCACATGTCGTCTGTAATTAAACAGGAACCTTGGCCGGCGGCTACTCGTCACTTACGCCGCTAAATAAGTTACTATGATTGCATCATTGTCGTTGATGAGAAAATTACGAAGAACCTCAATGATTGGTTTTCTCGCTAGTTTTATTACTGTATTGTTTGCTTCGAATTATCCGTTGTTTCTTGGGACTTTGTTAAATTATCTGGTAATTTTCCCTAGTACGTTTAACCCCAGCATCACTTCTAGTTGTTCTTGATCTTAAAGATTACCCTACTTCTTTCTGTGTATCTTTACAACTTCATTGTTTATAGTAACTAAATTTAAATTGGGTGTCGAGTTATTTATGATGAAACATTATTCAAATTTCCTATTTATGAATTAAAGCGGTCTAACATTCATTATATCACTTCGACTACCATAACGTCAATATCAATATGAACAGCAAAAAAAAATTGATTAGAGGGCAATCGAAGTTATCATGGACCACCCATTGAGGGCCTAGTAACCACTAATTGATTGTACAAACCTTTATACAATGATCAAAAAGTTCAAAGGTCCGATGATTAGTTGCCAATCGTTTTTTTGTCAAATTCGTCATTCACAGATGGTTTAAATTAGTAGTACAAAATTATAATACGATAAAGTTTTTTTGATCAGATTTAATTTGCGTCATAAGATGGGATTATTAAAAGTCATGGATGTCTTGGAACTTTATTTTATGTACTTTTGTTTATATGAACGCAAGTACGTAGTTCTGATAATCGCCCCCTTGAATACTTAAGACTGAATGCCATTAAAATAGCTTTAAGCCCGAAATGGAACACTTGAATACGTTCTCATGAGTATCTATTACTTGGTCACTTGGCAGTCTCGTAACGTATTTCGACGAACTAACTGTTGTGGTTCAAAATTACACGTCTGTTATGTTGAAAACATAATTCTATACATTAATAAATTATATCAATTAAATAACCGGCAATTTTGTTGTTAAGATAGATCAAACAAGACAGACAAAGAAGATTTTTTTTTTACCAGACGATCATAATCATAGGGCTGGTTCTCATATCTTCTGAGATATTATTCGTACTACTAAGTGGAAAATCGCTTGAAAGCTCGGTTGATAAAATCCTAATACCCTAATCGACAATACTAATTACTAGAACAACCGCTAGAGTTAAGTAGTTCCGAAGATAGATGTTCCATCAAAATGCTATGTGGATAAAATCTACATGGCAATTGACTTGTTTAGCATTATACCGTTCCTAAAACATTGTTGACATACATTATTGCTCGTTCGCCTTCTACTAAAAGACTAGGTAACAGATTTATGAACAAACATCAACTACCCACACCGTATTATGAAATCGTTCGACACTTTACAACTTATAAACTTCCTTTTAAAAAACCACCTACATGACTTCTTAATATTGAAGGTGAATTGATCGCCCACATCTAACTGCAAACCTTATAGTTATCGCCAACAAAGGTAAAAGATTTGCCGGGCTTAGTCAGATCGACCATAAAGACGGTTATGGACATTAGTGCGCGTGGGTGACAGGACCACAGGTACCCTTATAAGGTCACAAAGAGTTTTATTTACACATCTAAAATGTGTACCTGTATTCATTTAATGAAAAGAAAGAATAATTGAATTAGTATTAGAGTCTACTATACGAAATGTACAAGAAAGGACTATTCTTAAAGGATACTCTACATCAGGAAAGTAATGTCTTCAGGCCTTAAGCAATGTTTCTTTAGTTCTTCGTCCTCACTCTTATCTTATATTATAAAACAGTGGTTCCCAAAGTTGCCTGGGCTACGACCGATCTAATGAAAGTTCAACAACTCAGGACCAACCTCCACGAAATTTGAACAGGAGTTTTCAAATAAGTTTTAGTAAAAAAAAATTATCACTTATTTAATTAATTAAACCGAAAAAAAAAAGGTTATTTCAATGGGAAGGATGAAATTGTGTCCTGTTTATCGCCATTACAGATTTCATTCAATTTCACCACGAGTTACTTTTAATCGCAGTGAGTTTGATAAATCCAATTTATTTCGGTATTTAGTTGGCTCAGTGTGTCGTCCTAGAGACGGGACACACTCAATATTCGCTCGAGACCCACCAGTGGGTCGCAATCCATAGTTTGGGAAACCCTGTTATAAAATGTTTGCCACCGATTGGTAATCAAAGCTCAGGAAACAACCTGTGTCCCTACTTCGCTCATCTTACATCAGGTATACAGTTACTATCTAAGTAACGGTATAAGTTGCATAAACTAGTTTCTATAAAACTGCAAGTTTCTAAGAGTTAAGATGGACGTTTCGTATTACCGGTAAAGCAATGGTCTCAAGTAGTGATATATCATACAATGTATGTTCCATTGTACGTCTGGCTGTGACAAATTATGACGGCCCGGTACACGCGAGTTGATTTCAAGTAATGCTGCTTGCATGAAATCTCAATTTGCATGGATAAGTTTATGTACTACGTGAAAATATTTAAACTAACCAAACGAGGAATATGTGTTAAATGATAAGACAATGACACGTAAGGGTTTATAATTTTTTTTGTAGCTTTCTGCTCAATTTTCTACCAGTACATTAAAAACATTCTCTTGTCGAAGCAATCTCTAATCCTTCCTAAAGGGCCAACCAAATTGGATACAATTTGTTCCAGCTATGAGATATGAGTTCGGTTTACTTCAAAAATTCACACCTAATCCAACGTAGTAGGTACAGATGATAGAACATTCGGCAAGGTAATTTTAACAATAGTACTGCGTTGCTTAAATGCTTGCCTAAATAATCCATTTCGTTGACATGTAATCGTCTCAATCATCCCGCTTACCTTTAACCGGGCCCACCGTAATGCATTGTGGTAGCAGAATTCCGAATGGATTGTGTCACACCGTATCGCGATTGAGATAATGGGATCAGTTAGTGGACTGCGGACACAAGGCCGCACATTGTCACCGCTCTTCATACACATTGTTTACCGTCACGCGTTCTTGTTTTTAATTATAATAGTCGTACGTTTTTTTTTGTTCATAAACATTTTATCCAGCCAGTTATTGATGTCAATTGGTTGAGAAATTATTAAGTCTTAACATTTATAAGCAAATTATTGTTTGTACTACATTAAAATAGTTCATTAAAGATTAGAACCTGGTAATAATAAACTAACTACAATTACTCTGTGGTATTCGAATGAACATATTAATTCGAGTTTCCTTATGTACGGTTAGCAGTTTAAATTAAATGAGTTTGTGACGTCACGCATAGATAACTTATCGTAGTTGAGAATAGACTCTCGTTTGTTACAAATCTAATGCTACTCCTTAGTGAGACTAAACGTTTGAAAACATTCTTGTCTGGAGCTGGAGTTCCGATATAACAGACATAGTCCTAAAATAGAATCAGTCAAGCAGTTGAATTCGATATCGACACAATATAAATACGTTACATATTGAATTCATCACCTTTCAATACCAGAAAGAGATGAGTGTATTAATAATAGGAGAACAGGAGTAAGTGGAAGTGATTAGGGTGGAGAAGGAAGATGACGAGTGTGCTACCTTTATTTTATGCAGCCCTGGTATTTCTCGGGCCACTCTGTTACTGTTATTGAGAGAATGACGTCATTTGGAAAGTGCTTTTTCTAAGCAATTGTCTTGACTTAAACACTCCATTTGCTTAATTGTTAAAAGCAACATTGACAGGAAACTACTACTAAACCGAGTTAGCGTAAACATCGCGTAAGAATAAAAGGAAAAAAAAACTAACAGTTCTCCTTTTGTCTGAGTAATTACTAATTACACAGCAATTGTTTCACTACTTTTCTTAGCAGGAAACGGTCTTAAGAGATAAAGTAATTTTCGTATTTGTACAAGATGAAATGTTAAAGGTCAAAATAAGTATGATTTATAATTAAATTTACTCGAATCGTTCGTTTTATTACGACATAAGCTGTTAAAAGTCAGAATTCAATTAAAATATGATGTGTATTGCATAATATTAGTACTAAAATACAACCATTTCCTCCATAACTCGTAATTGATGTTTCGTTTCTCTATTCAACATCAACAATTATAATGAAAATCGATTATAATGAAGCAATAATCGATAAGATTAAATAAATATCAAATCGATTTCCATATACTATTAATTATTTTTGCAACAAAATTGTTGGTATTAAAAAGAAGCAAGTGAATCCAGGTCATGGTTTATTTCCTGAACATGAGAAACTAATCGAGATACCTAATATTACTTCTCAAGTGTTAACATTAACTGCCAGTGATATATTAAAATGTATAATTAACATACATTTACTAATACAAAACATGTGGCTATGCGAGCTCTGTGGCAGACTCGGTTAAAAATACATCGACATAAATGACTAATAAAACTCCCATAACAAAATTAGTCTCAACAAAAAACGACCCCTTACACTTGTAAGGATATTTAGAGATTACCTCATAACGGCGCTCCCCTTGGATGACGTCACTATAAAGAATTCAATAGTGAATAAGGACCCGTGAATACACAAGAGGGCCTACAATTGATAATAGCATAAAGCGTCACCTGTTCTAGCCACTGACAATAAAGATTTTTGTCGTTGATCGGTTGTTTATGTTTTTTATAATCCCTGTGTTGCCAGAAATAAATATTTTTTGATGTTTATGTGTTATTTATTGGCGTGTAAAATATTTATGAAACATAAACTGAAATTATAGAATCATAACATTAGGTGATTTCGAGTGAAAAAATTTGAATATTTCCTATGATAATTTATTATTTTTGTTGAAGTAAAATCGAGAATATTCGAGTAAAATTCGTTACCAGTTAATTCAACAAAAAGTTACGCTATTAACTTTAAAAACCTAACACATTTTAATTTAAAATTCAGCTTATTGAATTTTAAAAACACAAATTTCAACTCTCCCGCGTGGTATGTTTCTATTTTAGTAAAATAGCAATGCTCTGGCTCTTCCTGTGTGTTACAGACGAGAGATGTAAGATTCCAAGTGGACAGTCGCCCACTTTTTTATTGAGAGTAGATCTTAATTAATGTATGCACGACTGCATCGTACATTAGTGTAGATAACCAGCTATCGCCCGCAACTCCGTCCGCCATGAATTAAAAATACATCCATCCATCTAAACTTTTGTATTAATAATATAGGTAGAAGGGAAAGGAAGGTGGAAGTAAGAAGTAAGATTAGTAACGACTTACTGCTACTATTTAATGATAACTAAGGACGAAAGTTTAGTCTCTTAGTACAGATTTTAAATAACATCTACAGTAAGGAACTGTTGAGCTAGACATTCGACTCTGAATGACTGAATATGGTCAAGTTAATGACCAAAGATGCATGTTTTTATGCTAACATAAGCAGCATTTTAAGAAGAAACCAAATGAGCTACACATACTTGCCTTGTATTTTCAATTTATTTATTATCAAGGTAAGATTCAACTGAATAGATATCTCCGAGTCTTGCGTGCTTTCTTGACCTCGTCGCCACTTAACACCAGATAGGAATCTAGTTTAACGTTGAGATTCTAGTCCAATCCTAACCTCAAAAAAAATCTAACGACATCTTAATGCGGACGAGTTTTGAAATGTATTCCATTCATAGATTTTAGTATTAAAAACGACATGTGAATAAAAAATAAAAACTCACATACCACTAAATTAGGGGGTGACGTTAATGGGTAAATAATCTTTGTTTCTTAATGTTTTTAAATTAATTAAACATCTTAAAGTCGATTACATAAATGGATAGATACATACATAAATAAAGATGCAGGAAATAAAACCGTGTTAAGAGAATCCAGACACCGTATGGGTGTTTTAATCACATTTAATTCTATAGATGTATAATTTTATTGCGTTATATTCAAGCACTTAAAATTATGAATTTATTCATCAAAATGTTTACTTTATTACTAATCTTTTTACCGCCCAAAATGATGTCATACTCGCCACTTACAAGATTCCAATTGACACTATCGCGAGATAAAAAAAGTTAGTCTTCTTTTTGTCAAAATTGCTTCCAATTATAATTTTCTCAGAAAGGATTTTTAAAATTCATTTTGAAATTAAGGTGTAAATAATCAAATTTCGAGGAGAAGGAAGAATCAAAATTAAAGAATTTTGGACATCAGATGATAAGAACATCTAATCATCTTAAAAACCAACATTAAAATGTATAGGTACAGACACAACAACTATAAGCTTGTTTTTCGCTTTCTCATATCTTAAAAACTTTCACGGCTGTTTTAACTTCAGTAAAAATCAGACTTTTATATCACAATAAAGTAAAAAGATGTATGTTTTATACATTTTCTTTTTCCAAAATTTTACTTTAACTTACAGTCGGTACTTGTAAAGTATGTTCGGTTGGCGATTACAATTTCGTAAGCGGCACATAACGGATCGAGATTCAATTAAAATTCGTGTGAGCGAAAAAAGAAGTGGACGTTTATTTCTCGTTATCAGCAAGTTCAAGGCAAATTCGAAAATGGTCACTGAATCCGTATACAATGCGCGTAAAGTTGAGAATCGTGCGACACGAAGGCATCGATGAGAAGTAATGAAAACTGCAATCACAAAATGTTACGTGGCATCGGTCGGCAACCTGATTGTACCGTTAAGTGAGACGCGAAGAACTGACCTAGTGGCGCGAAAGTTATCAGGGACGACCGAGTTCCGCTTAGACATCAACAAGTTTGAATGCAGATATTAATGACAACGTTAACACTAAAAAACAAAACAAAGGATGCACGCGTTTAGTCAAATTGAACACGTAAATGCTAGGAGACTTTTTACGATAGCAACGAGATGTTTTTAATTAGCACATGTTACTCTATATAAAATCAGGATTTTTCTGACGTCATCAATGAGAATACGTCCTGATTCCATTGGTAATAATTGAGAGTCGCATTATTGGTACATAGTAAGAAGACCGTCTATCGCGTGGCATCGTTCTTAATGAACATTAATTCGCTGCAAGTGGAACTGATTCAATTGTTATCACCATCTGGAGGTGGCATTGACCTTTGTCGAAACAATTTGTATCAGTCGGCTCGCGTTTGCAACAGTCACGTCGCGAATATATTGTTTGTTTTATTCTATTTATAAAATTATACCAGCTGTGGGACACGACTTTGTCTGCCTTTAATAGTGACGTCGACTTATAACGAATAGCTAAAATACGTGATGAAAAACAAAAAATGCAAAACAAGAAAAAAAATCGTTCGTTATAAATTAATTCCTTATTCTTAGTTGTCTAACAGCCCTATTAGGAAGAAGTTGAAACTTTTATCCATGCTGTTTCTATATATTAGCAATAGCTATTGCATGGCTCGAGTTTAGATTGTAAATGTTACAAATAGTAAAACATGATATGTGCGTATGATATTATTTTACACCGCAAATGTATTTAACATTGCATAGGCTAGGGTTGACACATACGAAAAAGAGATGTACATAATTAAAAATTTTAGTAGACAAATAAAAACTAGTTTACAAAACATAAAATACAGGGAGTGTGTGAACCGATAGGAATTTAATAAAAAATAGATGAACTATGCACTCTGTTGAAACACGCGGTCGTGCATTCGAGGTTTTCGTAATTTGGCGTCAAAGTGGGTTCGGTTTGAGATGTGCGTGGATTAAGTTATATTTATAGTCCGAACGCGGACGGGGTCGACGTTCCTACCGCTCCCACGCCGCGCCAACACGCCGCGCCCGGCACCGGGATACACAAGTCGGGAATCATTTAATTGCGTTTAGAAATTCCCCGCTCAACTTTCAGGAACCCAGCTATAAAAATATCTGGCCGAAAAGAAATCATTCGAATGCGTTCCCTTACTAAAACATATGAAACCTCCTTTGTCTGCAGAGGAATTAATACGTTTCGTTTTACAAACGAAAAAGTGTTTTATGTAAAACGTTTTTATTTGACAAATTTACTTTTAAGATACAATTAAGAACATTTTAATTAACATCTATAAAATACTTAATATTATTTTACAAAATAATTAATTGCCTTCAAATCGTGATAAGAGTATTAGATTACTAAACGTGAAATCTGATTTAGATCAGACAAGCAAAACGAAAACTATCAAAATTCCTATCGCGTCTTGGCATCGAAATTATTAAAGTTGAAATATTAACCTTCACGAAATCGCGTTTAGTGTGAAACTGGAAAGCTGTGTAAGTAGGCCTGTTGCAGATCGTGCATTGCCTATTACGGAGAGTGTGGCACTTTACGACCCTTGTTCTATACGTAATGTAGGTTATGAAAGAGTGCGCGGACCAACCATACGGTAACCAATGACTCATTTAAACTGATGGCATCGAAATAAATATCAAGATAACGACAATTAATTTCGTGAATATTAAAAAAACGACTGTCAAGTAAAATTGTAAATATAAGATTTATTAAGAAGTGTTGAAACATTATTTCCGTTAAAAGACTGCATTTTCACTTCCTTAATGTTCTCGTAAATAACAAACAAAAATGATTAATATACGTAAAATTTTGGCACAAATTTGACAAAATGTAAACAAGTATAGGGTTCGTTAATATAATTATATCCAAAGAAATGTGCATACTGTATATTTCATTCACAATAACTTTTCAAATAAAAAATAACAACATAGAGATAAGTCTGCCATAATGAAACAGGTGAGACGGGTAATGCTCTACAATGTTTGTAGACGAGTTGTAAGGTGACAGAACAGCGGTCATTCAACTATCTAAAACAGGAAGACTTGCAGACTACCTTATAGTTTACATACCGTTTTATTGATGATGAATTAAACAGTTTAACTTCAACCGTGTAGAACATGTTATTTATTTCAACACACTGTCTACAATGACATTTTTGTCTTACTTTTCACACCCGAAGCAGGCGATGATAAAACTAGACGTAAGTATTGAAAACATTCAATGTTTTTCACGCAAACCACTGAGACAAACTACAAAAATACATTTCAGCTTTACTAATTACTGTTTGGACAGTGTCCCAACGGATAAACACCTAAACTCCCGCCAAAAATACGCAAGATGGCGTCGAGTTCATAATAAAACAATTTAATGGGCCAGCGCGTTTTCCGCGGTGACGAAACGCGCGCCGACGCATTCGAGTTGCGTAAGACGGAACGAGATCTCTGAAAGAGAAAACTGCTAAAGTCGAAACAATTCTTTGACATTTATAAATTAAATTTGAAACGTGAAAATAGGTTTAATGAAATAAAACTTTTCCGGCAGTTAGAAAAATTGAAACATATAATCTCAGGAATTACTTCATTTTATGCAATTGCATTTTTCCACACTTAGTAGCCGCCATTGCGCCGGAATTCGTAAGTATTACGATAATTAAATCTAGTAAATCAGTAGCCGAACATTTTAAAGGGGTCGCCACCGTCGACCGAATCCGATTGTTTGCGCGGGGCGCGGCGGAAGCAGCGGAACTTCGCGCCATTGCAGCTCGCCAGCGCCACAAAACGCGCTCTCAGCCGCCATAGTTGCACTCATTCATGCAACCACAGACTATATATTTATTTCGAACAGTCAAGGCGCCGTCGCCTATATTTCATATCGAACATCTAATCTTTGTTTAGAAATAAATTTTCGAAAGTAAATTATTATTAACGGGTTAAAGTCACTAGTAAAATAAAACCGATAAAAATATTCTAAAAGTCTTAGAGGAAGTGGGACATTTAAAAAGCGTTCGTCCATGTCACATCGGTCTATTGGTTAGAGCCGCAGACCCATTAGGCACTCCCATCCTCAACATCTTGTGATTTTTATTACATTTGTAACCGCGCCTTGCATTGTTCTGTTATTTAATGATCTTCGAAGCTATTCACGCTTCTATAAGCATCTTTGATTGTGGCATAAACGTTTAAGTACCATAGATTATAGTAACGACAAGACTGCGCGCTGGTAAATCAAATGATAGTTGCACAAATACCTAGTACAGAGTGTATCAATTTTTTTGCGGTTGACCTTGAGCTGAGCAATGCGCAGTTTCGCAGTGCGCTCCCGTATCCCGCTACATTTAAAATTGTGTTTTGCATAGCTACTAATGCGTGCGTCACACATTTGAAACATACGAAAAGGATAAACAGAATAAATCAATACATTACCATGATTTTTCACTCATAATACATCCGTAAAAACATGTTATATCACTTTTATCTATATCTATATACTAATATAAAGAAGAAAGGTTTATATTTTTGTATGCATTTGATTCACGTTTTCCTGGCCCGATTTTAAAAATTCTTTCACCATTCAAAAGGTTTATCTGTGAGTAACATAGGTCGTATTATTTATTAATTTCATGACGAAGTCACGAGAAACAGCTAATCAGTAAGATAGAAAGCGATATAACAGTATGTTTTATGTTACTTTTTGACAGTTTCCCTGTTATAACGGTAAATATTAATTGCATATTAGCTTTACAACAAATATGTCTATTATCTTGTAAAACGGTTACCGGAAGATGTCGCTAACGTCTCCAACAATCATACAATCAAGGAGGACATGTAAGACGGTTAATGATTACTATTCATAATTTACTTATAAGCGTAAACAATAAGCAATTACTAATTGCTTAGTTAATCTTTTTCTGCTGTTACCGCAAACGGGAATAAACATACCTGAAACAAAACAAATGGTAATTAGAAAACAAAAGTAATAGGATTTAGTTAATTTATCATTTACAACACTAAAGTAGTACAAAACATAATTATTTTAAAGAAAATTAGATCATTGCAACAGTTTAAGTGATTTGTGGTGATAATTACGAATGAAATATAAGTTAATAGTTTCTGAGAATAACAAATGAATTAAAAAAAAAACTCTTATACACTTTTCTATGAGATTGGGAACAAGGGCGGATCCAGCTTTGGCGCCAGGCGGGGTCACATAATAGTGGTCAAGTCAAGAGTTTGACAAAATATATGAATATATTTTGTCAAGCTCTTGACCAGCTCGGGGGGGTCATGACCCTCATGTCCCCCCTTCATCCGCCGTTAATTGGGAACTACAAAATAATCGATAAACAACCCGCATTATATGATCAAAGATTTAATATCACCGATTTGCTAACAATTATAAAACCTAGAGTAACTAAATCTTCAATATCGTATTACATTAAGAAACACAGCTTTGTACCCCTTCAATATACTTTAATAGGTCACATACGTTTGTAATTGTAAATACTTCCTCGCAGACAAATATAAATCGCAACAATGTATAGCTACAGAGCAACCAACACGTATACAGTTTATGTTACTGTGGAACCATTTCCAAATAACACATCCGCAACGTTCGTCTAGTTTATAAATACGAATTGTATATCATTAAAAAATAACCAATTAATTCGTTTAAAACCCCAATTTAATACTACATTGCGATTTGAAACCATCTAGTATAAACTTAAAGTTCAAAATTGCACGGAGCATTGCATCCCGTATCTTGAGAAGAAATGAAGACGACGTCTGTATAACTCGTTACAAAATATCATCCGTCGTTTTGATATTTTTACTCTGAATGTTTGTAATGCAATTTAGAGTGTTACATAATCATTATAATGAGATTAAGGGCCTGTCATACCACTGGCTGATAGAAGCTCTGATAGCTTAATGACGTCACTGTTTATAAAGTAACAAAATCCGATACTTCCATCACATATTTTACACGTTGGATATCTGACATTTTACAAGAATTTGGTTCGACTGACTAAAAATTGTGTTAGAATATTTAATACCGTTTAAATTAATTACAAGACAATATGTTTTGAACGGATATTAAGCTTTGTATATCGGTTAAGTATTTAATGTTTAAAATGACCAATTAAATTGCGTCGACTATAGTATTGCTCATTGAGTGAATGTTAGTACTGCGTGTTTAAACACGGTAGGGCAGGCACATTCAATAACAAGTTACCGTTACAAGTAATATAATGGAGGATCAATCGATAACATGCGGGCATAACCTGTTCCACATCATACATATCGTGTTATAATTACCCCAACTTTTTAAACAAATTATTTTCATGTAACGATTAAGAGCTAATCCATTTATTATTCTTAGGGCCTGTCCCACCACTGTGTGATAGATGCTCAGATAGCTTAAAAATGACACCACTGTCAGATAAGGGAACAAAATCCGATATTTCCATCACATATTTTACACGTTGGATTGTTATGTCAATTTACGATTTGGTGGGACAGGCCCTTAGTAACGTCAGTCATTATCAAACTAAGTTTAATTAGGGATTTCTCGTTTATATCGTAGCGTTATTCAATGTTGTAAAGAAATTATTATAACCTCTAAAGTAAAATTCAAAGCAGGCGGACAAAGTCATTAGTACACATGTATTTTTGACTTTTTGATTTAGAAAAACTTACGATGTTTTTTGAGATAGCAGTTAAATTGTAACAAGATAGATAATTACTTAGTCTCAAGTATTTTCGCATTTTGTACGACCCAATTTCATCAATTGGCAGATTACCAGTAGACCACTTTTTCCATCCTGTCTATTATATTTGTCAACTGACTTAGTAAATATATGTAATTTTTTCAATAAAAATTGCTTATTACTCCTCACAAACGAATGTTAACATTAAAAATGCTATCTAGAAACATTGAATTTATGAGTAGGTACACTAACCAATCTTCAAATCAATTTGATATATAGAGAACTAAATTGTTTACGACAGAAGGAATTTAGTATGTACATTTTCTCAAAATATTTTCTATCCCAAATCAAAACCACGAACCTAGTGCTGTATTTACCATTGATGTAAAGTAGAAATAATTTAATTAACACATGACGTTCGCTCGTGGGCGAGCAATCGGGCGCATGTGTGCCGACCGAGTGCGAGAAGGATAACCTCATTACATGTACATCAAGTTAGAGCGAGATAACAGCAATTTATCGGGATCATAAAACGGAGACATAGCAGCCGACTTCTGTATGATGAGTCATAGAAGCGCGCATGGCATTTTAGTCACGGTCTAGAATAGGCGTTCATATTTCTGATAACATTTATCTAAAAAGTCGATTTAAATAATAATACAGTCAAGTTTACACATGTATGTTTTTAATAAGTGCTACTATAATGGATCGCTGATAGCCTGGACCGTAAATATGAACGATAAAAATAAACTCGCTTGCTGCGAATGAATACAGAGATAGCAGGTTGTAGGTTTTTTTCTCTGTACTCTCTGACGTGTACGCTTACTCTATGCTAGGTAGCATTCATTATCTCCACGTAATCAATTTAACCTTAATAACCTGTCAATTTTGCTAACTCTACATTTAAATGATCAGAAATGGTGGATAAACTAAATCTACATTCGGTCAGTTCGAGTCATTTCACAATCGAATGAATGAATGGGTAAACATTGTGCCAGTATATTGCCAAACGCGAAATGAATGAGGGACCCTTACATCTTTGTACAACGGCGACGGTCGGTCGGCGCCTGCGCATCCCACACGTGTGGCGCAACAGAGGCGCTTTCAACACTGTTTACTTGTTAGCGATCCACACTACCAAATACCATTGATAGATACTGTAAGCGAATTTTCGTGACTACAAAGTGAACTTCTGTTGTGCCAAAATGTACAGGGTGTCCCATTAACTTAACTACAATAAAATGTTAATAATTATTTTAAGTTTTTTTAAATAGTTCAATCTAAGATTTCCTTCTATATTGTCTATCAAAATGCATACTATAATACTATTTGAAATTAATTCGGATTCTACGATGGCATAATGCCAGAAACTAAATCACCAGTGTCTTTTTAAATGATTTCCTATGTTAAAATTACAGTCACCGAAATTAAATGAAAAGTTCGCTGATTTTAAAAAAAAATTAAGCCAACAACATAAGCCAGTGGAGAAATTGAGTCGGTAACTGCCACCTACGTGTTTTTGTAGAAAGTTGAACTGGATGAACGCTTGCTACTAATACAATGATTTAGGACTGCATTTAAAGATTATGTTTACGTTACGAGCAAAACAAATCGTTTAATAGTTTTGATTTATGGTATGAGTTATTTTTTACGTAACCATATATCTGTGGAGAGATTTTGTATGTAATGAAGTAATAATTCATCAATAGAAAGTAAAATTATAAGAAAACATATATTTTTATGAGCGTCGGTGGCTCTGCGGTTTAAGCACTTGACTTGTAATCTACAGGTTTGGGTTCGAAACCCGCCGTATACCAATTAAATTTTCGATTTTTCGAATTTTCATATGTACATAATTTACCTAACGTTCTTAAGGTGAAGGAAAACATCGTGATGTAACCTGCACATATCGGCGAAAAATTCAAAATATGTGTGAAGTCAACCAAGCTGCACTGGGCCAGCGTTGTTGACTATGGCCTAGTCATCCTAACTTAGGGTAGGCTCCGAGTCTCTTAGTGAGGAGGTATAGTGAGCTGATGGTTTATATTTTGAATATTCAAGATTTTAATGTTATCGAGCGACGACACCGTAAAATACGAAAAATAAAAGTTACACAAATATTGTCATTAAATTATGAAAAAAGTTTTATTCCTACACTCGAATAAACCTTGCGAAAATTCTATTGTTATTTAACTTATTAAAACTTTCGTGAGACATTATATTATACTATATAAGTTATAACACGGCTAAACTCACGTGAAGCCGGAAGAAGAATAAAGCCGGTAACCACTCACCCTGAAGAAGGACCCCCGACGGGTCTGAAACTGGTCTGTGCCTATACCGGAGTGTTTTCACGTGAGTTTAGCCGTGTTATAACTCATATACTATTGTTATTTAATTGAAATTCTACGATACTTATGAAAAACGCATCTCTCAAGCAAGCGTACACCTTGGCAATACTCCGAGTAGTTTAACAATGACATAAGTGCATATTGTCACATTGAATTAACATATATCAGCGGTAAAAACGATCATCATATAATATTATTGTTAATGTAAACATTAAAATGAAGTTTGCGCAGGGTCCGTTCGAGGCGAACTGAGATTAGTGATGCGCGTGGTCCAGCGTTATCGATACTTGCGGATTATAGAATACACTATAAACGAGAAATCTTATCAGTTTCGACTAGTTAATGTCATCATTCTTGACAACATATCCATAGATATCTAATAATTACTGTAGAAGTAGATTTTTCCTTTAAGATTTTCTTATATCGGAGACCAAGAGCCACTTTGGTTTACGCCTGAAGAGTTCGTCGCGAATCACTCAACTGTTGTCTACAACACTAAAAGAGGCTTCCATTCACATAAATGCAAAGAGTGTCAATGTCAGTAGACAATCAGTTTATTTTTACTATCGAATATTATTATATTGAATTAGTTAGACCGTAAATCTGCAATAATTGAAGATATTTTCTTTATAAACTGTCAATAACTAGGATAAATATAGAAGTTAGTCTCCACATTTTTACTACATATAATTATAAGGTGTCAAATATTAGAAAATGATATTTAATCATATATGTTATTGAAACTTAAAAATATTTTATCAAGGCTATAAAAATATAACTGCATATTTAGTTAAGAGCGGCATTTTTACTACCTTATCGCCAATGGCCACTTATTACTTCACCCAGAAGTATGTAAAACGTAAATATGATATATTTGCTTTTAACAAACATAGAATTCGGCTCAAATCTGTATTCAAGTTATTTTATTGGCACTAAAAACACCACAAAAGTTTTATACAAATATATTAATAACTGATTTTTTTAAACCCTGTCCGATTTAATTCCGGTTTTAAACTCTGCATTCAATTTGTTTGTTGCAGTGTAATTTAACCCTTAAATGCATGTTTTTTTATTGTGCCCTGGAAGGTATTTAGGTACATATAATATAAAAATATAATGAAAAAAATCTGGTATAAAAAAGTAAGTATTTATTATGAAAAATATGAAAAAACACTCAATATTTCTATTATCTATAGTCGTCAAAGTGCGTTCGGAAACACATACCACACGAATTCAATAAAATAATGTAAAATGTGGTATGTATACATTTGGCAACAAGATGTATTTAAGGGTTAACAAAAATAATATGCAGTTATTAAAACGAAATACCATTATGATGACATCGATAGAAATCCACGCTTATTAATAGTGTCGTAAAACTCATACAATAAAAGATAAAAGCTAAAGAAAAAAGTTCTATACCTGCTTATCTTATTCAATGTTAGGTAAAGTCATATATTATACGTACTATATACATTTGAGGTCAAAAAGTTGTTCATTCAAGTTTATTTGTATAAACCTGCGACTAAGACGTTTTTTTAATTCCAATCAACTTTTAAGGAAAAACTATTCCTACCGTGGTGAGATTTCAAGATTCAAAACCTAAACCAGTCTTAGTAAAAACAATATACAACCAATACAGCTTCATGAAAGATTCCTTGACCGATTGGCAAATAGCCAATTGGTAAAATTTACGTATTGTACATCTCAAGAGATTCAACATTTTAAAACTATTGCCTGAAATAATTCATTCGTATTTAAAAATGTATTCACAAATTTTAGTTCTCCGTAGGAACGTTTCGAGATTGTTTTGAAGACTTTTCCATATGCTTTCCTGCAAACGCAACGTCTGTTTATCTTAAAGTAATGTAAACATTCTAAAATACAAATACTGTAGAATAATAAGGAAATCTATATTAAATCGTTTGGTTCATATTTATTTAAAAAAAAATGATCTGCACTTCGTAAAACAAAAAACAAACAATAAACAAAAGACGAATATTACATCCAAAAGAAACAGCAAACATGGCGGCTTTCAAAATTATTCCTAATTCCCTTCAAAAACAATATGTATTTTAAGTTCTTAGTAGTTATATTTATGTTTCGTTTTACGCAGGCCTTAAATGCAGATGTTCATAGCAAGACGGCATTAAGTGGATTTATCGTATTAAGGTTGCGTTAATCAATTGAGTGGGAACCGTTTGACTATTACCCAGTTAGTCTACCCACACTGGCGCCAGTGGCAGTAACTAAAACCTTTTTTGTGTAAACAAGAAGATTTATTCAGCTATTGTGCTATTTGGGTCAATGATTTTACATCGTTCCATTCAATACATTCGGAATCATGGAATCTTATGTTGCTGGCGACATTTATTGGCGAGTGCGGAGGTCGATTATTGCCAGGAATGGAAAAATAAAAATGTTGACTTGTGTAGTTACTTAGTAGCTTAGAAGACGTCGTGACTAATATTGCAGACACGCTTCAGTTGTTTTAGGCATGTTGAAAGGATGAATTAAGAAAGAGAAAATGTTACAGAAGTGAACATTAGACTTGGTAGCACACGCCCTGGACCGAAACGAATGCATATTTACATGTCCCAAAGAAGAAATTGAGAGAAATCGTAACCACCCTACGTGGTCAATCTCTGCTGAAATGTAAAAATAACCTTCATGGAGTCTTGTACGTTGCCAATAGCCCCTTTAAATAAATTACTTATTCAGTTTTTACTGCGCTTTGTGCTTTAATGCCTTTCCTAGTACGAGTAATAGACGTTTTTAATATAATCAATGTTAAAAACAAGGTATTTGTAGTTCCACACACCACTAAATATTCAACTATGCTAAGCGATGTTTACTCAAGTCCCTTTAGAGCCTTGAAATCTATTCCTTCTTTGTCTCGATCTATAAATATGTAACCGTAAACGACTATTTTAATGTTCTCAATCAAGGTACGTTTGTCTAAATCAACGCAATAAGGACAGTACAGGCTTTATACTTCATTAATTATACACACAAACTAGTTCTGTAATGAAAGTCTTGATGCAGTTTGTATCTGCATTGCAATGGGTTGGGTCACATGTATTTAATAGAAATATGCCGCGGCTGTATAAACATTAATACAATGCGTTATTTTATAACATGCAATAACTCTAGTAACAATTCTGATGCAGATACAATTTACTGTTCTACTCTATATTTTTCAAGAATTGAAGTCGAATTATCTAAAAATTATAAATCATATTGTGTAGGTGTCCGCAATGCTACATAGAGTGGTAATGTAAAAGTGGTCGTGGCGCCGGTTTCGCTCCTACGAGACCTCGAAGTCACACCCACGGGGCTTTGGGCAGGTTCCCTTATACCGCGAGCTATTGATTTTCATTTCAAATTACTAAGCTGCCTACGCGCCCTTCCCGCGAGCGTGCATTCTTCATACGTTCAAGTACAACTGACGGTCTCCCGATTCCGATGATATTCCATACATGAAAGATTGTGGATCTCATTATCATATATCGATAAACTTAAAAATTAGGATCGTAAATAATGCTGAATTTACGTCGTGTTTTTGCTTATCGTATTCCTAGATACGATGTGCTTGTAGTCAAGGTAAATTAAACGACCGTCATATTCATAGAAACGATCGCTTGTTAGTTAAGCGATCACATCACATCGTTTGAGATCGACCACAGATACTAGTAAGAGCGGTGTCGTGGGAACGGGCCGAAGAATGGGCGCTCGCTCGTACCAGTTTTCTAAAGATGTAGTGCATCGGCTTATCTAGGTCGGTGCGATAATGAAATCTGACTCAATGTTTGCTTTCCGAAACAAAGAAGGCACTCAAGCAGACATTGTTTCCGCAGGTCGCAGTTTTTTAAGGAAAAAACGAATAAGGTTGCGACCTTTTTTGTACCCCGTGACGCATCTACGGACTATATTTGGGTTGTGATCCGGCTTGTATTTTATATAATTTGTTGTCATATCGTTTTAATTAGCAGCCCACATATTGTTACGTGTCGGTACTGGAACAGCCTCGGTAGTTACACCTCCACGCAACCCACGACTACCCTCATTTGGTCATCGACGTGGGCGCCCTTGCCTAATCGTGAACTAAACAGTCTTATAATGACCCTGCTAAGACTCACTTTTGCCGGAGGGTCGCTCCGGCCACATTGAAGGCTGCTTCAGCCCACACAGAAATAAATCATAATTGCAAAATATATTTTGTTTATAAAGATAAAAGTAACCCAGTAGCATTTAACCACAAGGTTAGTGCTACTTCGATGAAGGTGGAAAGTGATTGAATGACCACAATTCATTACGATAAAAGTCATAATATAGCATAATAGGGAAAGTTGTGTTTAAGGTCGTAATTATGGTTAGTATTGAGACAGTGCTCTTCGATAATTTAGTACTCCTAAAGGGATAGATAAGAGGCGAAGTACATTTATCGCATGCGTGATAACGTCATTACAGTACACTTGTTGACCTTATCCACCTCCAAGATCGGTCACAAAGGGTAATATTACACGC